>JAGSMR010000044.1:5752500-5935000 GCA_029286605.1 Sericinus montela
CTTGACCTCTGTCTGACCCTGTATTAGGAATTGCGTGAAGATTTTTTTTTATTATTACTGAGGACTGTGCAGCTTTATAATGGTACAGTAGTACAGATAAAGTTTGGGAAAGTCATCAAATTGCTTATCTGCCTTGTGGATTTAATGCATATATGACACAGATTTTGTAACATATACTTTATCTGCTATTACAAGAGTTGGTTGTAGATGTAATTTTTGTTAAGAAAAATATTTGACCAATATTGCAAATTCACTCTTTGGATAGCTTACAAAATTGTTGATGAAATGTTAACATAATAAAATTTTCCACATCCTATTTTGAAACTTTTCTCATTTGCATCTGCAGAAATCAAATATACATAATTTTGAAAAAAAAATACCTCATTTTCCTTATAATGTGCATGCTCCTTAGTATATTGTTCAAGAAGTTTTTGTTTAAGTTTCTCTGCCTTTGGCATCACTTCCTTCAGTTTTGCTTGATTAACAGATTTGACTTCAGCAGGAATAGAATTATATTCTGGGTGCTTCCTTATCTTTTCAAGAAATAAAGTCATAAATTTCATATATAATATGTATGCGTTTTCAAGACTTCCCTCTGCCAAGTAAACATTAGCCATTCTCACCATTTCTAATCCAGACCTGTAATACCTACAATTGTAATAATAAAATTATTAATAGCAAATCATAATAGGTACATTTTTTGTATTCACTATTAAAAAAATAACTATCCTCAGATACCTATTTGTTGGACTTACTTAGCAGGAGGATATAATAGTACATATATGCGAGTGCATTTTTTTAAGCTAAACTGGGCTGAAGTTACTAAGGTAAAAGATATAACAAATCTTACCTCCTTGGAGGCACATTAGAATCAACTTCCACCATGGTCCCGTAATGTGCCAATTGCTTAACCCGTACCGCTGGTTCTAGTGAAGCCAGGTCCCCGGTTGGTCGAATACGTTTATCAGGCATTACGTCTTACGGTCTTCGATATTCAAGTTGCAAGATAGTGTAAAATAAACATCTATAACATATTCAGTTCAATAACAAACGTTTAGGTATGTACCATTGCTTAGCAAATTTCAAATTTTCTTATCTAATCATCCATCAAGTCAAAAATCCAAACAAACAAAGAGCAGGTTTAGATCACAGAACATATTATATTTATTTATTTTAGATCACAGAGTACTTGGTTTATTTTTTAGATAATTTAGATTTTTATGAGTTTATGGCCTGGTACCTAGACCTTTAATACACGCAGTGTTGCCAGGGCGCTCATAAAAATTTACTTTTTTCATTGCATATGTTTTTGTTACAAAGTGAACCATTCAATCAATCCTAAGTCGCTCTCGTATAAAGCAAACCCTTTATCCAATCAGCTCGTAAGATATTTAACGAAACTATTAAAATTATAAGATATTACGAGATATGACGTCTTTGAGGTCAAAGAAATCTTACTTTAAACGTACTAATCTTATATATCGTTGTAGCGATTTTGAAACCGCCAGGTGTCGTTTTCTACGAACTCATCGTTTACTATTTTTAAACCAAATTGTGAATCATTTATATTTTGAATAGTCTATGTAACTGTTTAGAATTAAAAAATATCTAGCAAAATGGGTAAAAAATGGGTAAAAATCTGTACACATAGGACGAATATATTTTTAACCTCACGCCACATACACCGCCAATGGTTGTAGGCTTCTCTATATATATATATATATATATATATATATATATATATATATATATATATATATATATATATATATATATATATATATATATATATATATATGTATATATATATATATACTTCACGCACAATCCCTGACAGGGTAGCCAGACAGAACAAATCGTCAAATCTCACAATCCTTGTATAATTCTTTCGCTTCTTTCAAATTCATCATCTTCTTCATGCACGTACATCTCTGTATCCGAGTACTCCTGACCCTCCTCTCTTCGAGCAATTTGCTCACATGGTCTTCGAAAGTTAATCTCGGTCTACCTCGACACCTTTTAATATTAACTTTCGCGCTATATATTTTCTTCACCATTCGGTCTTCACTCATTCGCTCAACGTGCCCAAACCATCGAAGCACGCCCTTATCCATTTTGAGACAAGGTCATCTTTCAAACCTGCCATATTGCGAATCTCTTCGTTTCGCTTTCGGTCGGCCATGGTAAGGCCGCACATTTTACGAAGAGATCGCATCTCCACTGCATTCAACCTGCTTTTATGCTTCTTCTGGCATACCCAGGTTTCGCTGCCATATAACAAAGTCGGTACCAACACTGCGTTATGTATTGCAAGGCGTGCACTTTTCACAACGCCTTGCCTTTTGATTAACGCAGTCAGGGCACCATTGACTTTGTTCCCGGCAGCGACACGCCTGTCCACATCTAAATCACATCTTCCATCCCGGCTAAACGCACTCCCCAAGTATACAATTTCATTCACCTGTTCTAGACATTCCTGATTTACCCAAATTTCGCACTTCGTTCTTTCTTCGTCCCTTTCAAATACCAGAACCTTAGTTTTATTAGCATTCAAACGGAGACCATTAATTTCACATTCTTCTTTCATACACGTGACTAATGCCTGCAGTTCTGCCTCTGATGGTGTTATAAGCACTGCATCATCAGCATAAAGCAGACAATTTACTTTTATGTCACCCAATTTCACACCCAAACAGCTATCTTTCAGCTTCTGTAAACAGCTGTCGAGATACAGTATGAATAGCCAGGAAGACATGACACAACCCTGTTTTACGCCCGTTTGGACGCTAAACATGGGTGACAGGTCATGCCCTACCCGCACACAGGCTTTACAGTCACAGTAAAGTGACTGCACAGCCCTTAGCAATCGACCATCCACACCATACCCCGGCAACAGTTCCCACATTTTCTTCCTTACAACCTTATCAAATGCTTTCTCAAGATCCACAAAAGCACAGAAAATCTTCTGGTTAGCAGCCAGAAGCTTCTCCGTGATCATGCGGAGAAAACATTTGATCCGTGCATCCTCTTCCAGGTCTAAATCCGCATTGTGCCTCCCATAGAAATCTTTCCGATTTCTCTTGCATCCTACGTGTCAAAACCTTCGAGTAAACTTTACTTGCTAAACTGGTCAAGCTGATCGCCCAATAGCACCCGCAGTCATAATGTGAACCTTTACCTTTATATAAAGGCACAATGACCGCGGATCGCCAATGATCCGGAACAGCCCCGTTCGCCAGCACAAATTGCACAGCAGATGAAAGCTGTCCCAGACGCGTGGCCCACCATACTTGACCATTTCAGCAGTAACTCTGTCTAGTCCCGCAGCCTTACCACATTTCAAACTTCTAATCGCACATTCAATCTCTTTCATACTGATGACCTCAGTGTCATCGAGGTCCGAGTCTGGCGTACCAGTCACGGCGTCACCCCGGATCCCTCACTAAGATCATCACACGCATACATCTCTCTATAAAATTCGCTCCATCGCTGCATGACGTCCGATTTTTCTGAGAGGACGTCATTGGTTCCCGAAAGCACTTTATTCATTCTTAAGGCTGTCGCACCACTCCTTCCAACCTCTTTCCAGAAGAGTTTGAGTTCTCCTTGAAGTTGTGCGACAACCTTTCGTCCGCTTCCATTCTACTCCTTTCACGCACTTCCTCAATCAATGCTTTCGTGTGAACTTTCTGGGGCTTATATCTTTCTTTCCTCTTCTCTCTCATATCCTTATCATTACTAGAGGCCAAGTAGTCTAACCATGCTTTCTTCTTCTTATTTACAGCTTCTTTCACTTCGTCATTCCACCATGCATCACCCTTTTACTACTACCTCTTTTCACATTTCCACACACGTCTTCCGCTGCACTAACCATTCCATCTCTAAGGCTCTGCCATATTTCTTCCACACATTCTTTCCTAACACCAATGCTGTCCAGCTTTTCGGCTACCCTTGCTTGATATTTATTCCTAGTGTCCGCTTCCTGAAGCTTCCAGCTTCGGATGCTACCGACCGACTGTGGTTCTGGTATCGCCGTCCGGTGGCGCCAACCCGCGAACAGACCCCTAAATCTAGTAATCACTAGGTAGTGATCCGTTCCCAGGTCAGCACCTCGGAACACCCGCGTATCCATCACCTGTTTTCGCAGTCGGTCATCCACCAGGAATAAAGCGATCATACTTCTCTCATTCTCTCTTGTTCTAGTATACATACTACACGTATATGTGACTAAACATAGTGTTTGTCACAAGAAGACCCTTTTCCTTGCATACAGCCAGTATAAGCTTGCCAGCATCGTTAACCCTTTTATCGCCAAACATTCCAAGCACCGACTCGTACCCTGGCCGAGCGGTACCAACCCATCCATTCAAATCACCGCATACAACACTTCTTTCGTTTCCTCTAACCAAGTCTAGAACTTCTCTTACATTCTCCCAAAACTCCTCCAGCTCAGCTCTGGACGACGAAGCCACCGGCGCATAAACAGCCAAAAGGAATAACTTCGTCAGTCCCAATTTAAAGCGAACCCAGAGAAGTCTCGAGTTCACAACCTTATATTCAGTCATAACATCGACCAACCGAGACGACAGCAGCCCCACCATCCCTGGCAGGCGCTCTCGCTCTCCGGGACTCCGGACCATAGAGCTAACGCCCCGCCAGGGAGCTCTTCAGTACCACTGCCCTTCCGCTTGGTCTCCGACAAACACACGACATCTAATTCTCTTTCTGTCATTATTTCAATCAACTCATTCGTCTTATCTCTCATGCCTCCTCTAACATTCCACGTGCCAACTCTGCACTCCGTCCTCCACCTTCCGCCGTGTCGGGCTGTGCGTGACGGGTGGCGGTCCCCATCGCCGCTTTGCGCGCTGCATTTCACACCAACGGGGACGAACTGGTGTGCGTCGCCTTGGGGACGCCCTAACCCTCGTTGGCATGGGTGCGCAGCTGTGTAGAATTGCAGCCCTGAAAGGGCTGGCAGGGGTCGCGACGAGCACGCTTCTACAATGAATATATATATATATATATATATATATATATATATATATATATATATATATATATATATATATATATATATATATATATATATATATATATATATATATATATATATATATATATATATATATATATATATATATATATATATTTATATATATATATATATATATATATATATATATATATATATATATATATATATATATATATATATATATATATATATATATATATATATATATATACATATATATATATATATGTAAATTGGTGGTGCTCACTGTTTATATTGACACACAGAGAAACACTGATTTAATGCCCTTTACCTGCGGCCTAGTACAGAGTATATAATCGCAACGTTAGACTACTGAGAAGCCTACAACCATTGGCGGTGTATGTGGCGTGAGGTTAAAAATATATTCGTGCTATGTGTACAGATATTTTGCTAGATATTTTTTTTTGACCCACCTTCCACCGAAGATATTTTCGGGACAACGTGACAGGTGGTGAGCCCGTCGCCGCCTTTATGTCCAAGCCAACGATGAAATTCGTACATAAGTTTTTGAAAAACTCATTGGTACTGCCACCTGGGGATAGAAATCGGGTCTCTCGACTCGAAATTCCGACCACCCAACAACCCGGCTATCGTGACTTTTTTTTTTTTTAATTTACTTATACCATAGTATATGTAAATTCTCTTTGACATATACTTAAAACTCTTGAATTCTTTCCAGCATGAAGGCATAAGTGCGGTTTACGGTGGACCGAGATTACTCGTGTGAAGTCGGTGTACTCGCACAATATAGAACTTTATTTAATGATTTAGGTATTAATGTAATAATAAGGTACCACAAACACCGAGACCCGAGAAAATGTAGAAAAAGTGGTTTTTCTACATTGACCCGACCAGGAGGACCCGACCTCTGAGATAGCAACACCGTGAAAACCGGTGCATACGCCGCTCGTCCGCAGAGGTCGTCATAATACAATAATTAAATATCAAGACACATCCAGACGGAATTCCCTTCGCAGGGGAGACCAGACGCCGAGGATTAGCGTAATAGAAAGAGAACCCGGCGAGCTATGCGCGCGATATCAAGGAGTATTTGAGCTTGGAGAAGCCCGTCACGGAATCCCATTCTAGAATGTTCGGAGACGCTAAATGATATTAACCCATTCGCAATAACGACTATCCATATAATTTGAATCCTCGAGACAGCAATGATTATAAAATATTTTCGTTATTAAGCAAACTGCCGAAAAACTGCCAAAAAATTATCCCAAAACAAATATTATAAGCTTATGACACCCTAGTTAAGAAAACTATGGTAAATTTTTATGTGTAAAAGCCCACTGCTAGATATGATACGCTTGGCAAGCGGATTGGCGATCCCAGTACCAGATACTTAGGTAGTATCTCAGACGCTGCTGCCCATCGCCGGTCTGCTAACTTCAATCTAATAGTTTTCGAAATGATTGTGTCGCAATTTGTCCGTTGCCCTTGATAATAGCAAAGCTTTTTCGTTAGCCCTCACGTGAATAAAGGGATTGGCATATTTTTAAAATTCTTTTTTGTTAAATTTGTTTATAAAACCCAAGGAGCATTAAAATGAGCGTCGTACTAAAAAGCCAGCAAAGAAGAAAAACTAAGAAGTTATGTTAAAAACAAATAAAAACAAATGTGAAAAATTTCGTTAAATTTTCACAAGTATCACCTGTATGAAATGCAGTAGTTAATTCATATGACACGCTACGAGTAGTATATAGTATCGACTTATCTAGATGATTATTGATAGTTATAAAAGTATGATAGTTGTAAGAGAATGTCTCTTAACATTTTATAGCAGTATCAGTTAACCATACAAGTTATCTTATTCAATTTTGAAAATTGGTGGGCATCTCTAAAAAAATTTAAACGTAGAAAAAAACAAAATATATTGTAAAATAAAATTAATTAACACAAAATCTCTTCAAAATGACGGAATAGAAAAAAAAACACCAAAACATAAATATAATAATAAATAAATAATATGTACATATATAGATAAGAACAACATCATATACAACGATCTGACCCCAGAGTAAGCGCATAAGCACTTGTTGTATGGAATCTGAATCAATGAAGGTACCACAAACACCCAGGCCCGAGAAAGTGTAAAGTGTTTTCTACATTGACCCGACCAGGAGGACCCGACCTCTGAGATAGCAACACCGTGAAAACCGGTGCATACGCCGCTCGTCCGCAGAGGTCGTCATAATACAATAATTAAATATCAAGACACATCCAGACGGAATTCCCTTCGCAGGGGAGACCAGACGCCGAGGATTAGCGTAATAGAAAGAGAACTCGGCGAGCTATGCGCGCGATATCGAGGAGTATTTGAGCTTGGAGAAGCCCGTCACGGAATCCCATTCTAGAATGTTCGGAGACGCTAAATGATATTAACCCATTCGCAATAACGACTATCCATATAATTTGAATCCTCGAGACAGCAATGATTATAAAATATTTTCGTTATTAAGCAAACTGCCGAAAAACTGCCAAAAAATTATCCCAAAACAAATATTATAAGCTTATGACACCCTAGTTAAGAAAACTATGGTAAATTTTTATGTGTAAAAGCCCACTGCTAGATATGATACGCTTGGCAAGCGGATTGGCGATCCCAGTACCAGATACTTAGGTAGTATCTCAGACGCTGCTGCCCATCGCCGGTCTGCTAACTTCAATCTAATAGTTTTCGAAATGATTGTGTCGCAATTTGTCCGTTGCCCTTGATAATAGCAAAGCTTTTTCGTTAGCCCTCACGTGAATAAAGGGATTGGCATATTTTTAAAATTCTTTTTTGTTAAATTTGTTTATAAAACCCAAGGAGCATTAAAATGAGCGTCGTACTAAAAAGCCAGCAAAGAAGAAAAAGTAAGAAGTTATGTTAAAAACAAATAAAAACAAATGTGAAAAATTTCGTTAAATTTTCACAAGTATCACCTGTATGAAATGCAGTAGTTAATTCATATGACACGCTACGAGTAGTATATAGTATCGACTTATCTAGATGATTATTGATAGTTATAAAAGTATGATAGTTGTAAGAGAATGTCTCTTAACATTTTATAGCAGTATCAGTTAACCATACAAGTTATCTTATTCAATTTTGAAAATTGGTGGGCATCTCTAAAAAAATTTAAACGTAGAAAAAAACAAAATATATTGTAAAATAAAATTAATTAACACAAAAATCTCTTCAAAATGACGGAATAGAAAAAAAAACACCAGCAAAAAAGTGGGCACCAAACACACGCTGCAAGTAAAAAGAACAAAATGTGTATTGTATTATTATATATTTTATATAAAACTAAAAATGCAGAATAGAAAGAAGGCCAATGTTCCAGAATCCAGGGGCACGGTTTATGCCGGTTCCGAGTGGCTAAATCTTGACAGTTAACTTCTGGTCCCAAATCTCCACCAAATCTTAAGAACTTTGTAGACAGTTTTCTTAGCTTTCCAAAACGACGTCTCCTTGGAATTGGTTTTTTTCTTATTATCTTCGATGCTATTGAAGGTGGAAGAACTTGTTCAAGGCTATCACTAAGTTTTCCACCAAATCGCGCAATTTTAGATTTATGAAATTTTTCTTTATCTACTTTCAATGGTTTTATAGAAGCTGGGAATGCAGACTGGGTAACCCTGTGTTTAAACTTTGGTTTTGGCAAAGCCCTAGTATTGACAGCTGAGGTGCAAATACGAAGACGAGGTCTTGGCATATATTTTGTCACAATTCTAGTCTTTGAGCTCTTTGGTGTTTTCCAAAACATTTTACAAGGGTCATCTTTTTGTGAACCACTCAAAGAAGACTGACGAGAACGAGGTGGTGGGTAAAACTTAATTACCGGCGCAGATCTCTTCAACATAACCTGTGTAGAACGTTGTTTAGGATGTACTGGACTGATCGCGGAAGAACGAGTACGTGGACATGGTTGAAAATAAAACTTATGGACAGAAGTAACTTTGCCAGCTCTAAGACCTTTTGCCTTTTTAGCTTCTTTAAGTTTTTTCTGTTCTTCTTCTTTCTTACTAAGTTTTTTAGTTTTTACTTTTTTGTTTTTAGTATCTGTCTTTAATAATTTTCCCATTCCTGCCTTGCGAAGTAGTTTAGCTCTTTTAGTTTCATTCTTTTTTTGCGTAATATCAGCGAACATTGAAAATTTTCCCTTTTGTCTTTTCCTAAGTTGTCTAGCTTTACTCTCTTTTTCTTTTTTCTTTTTTTGTCTTTCCTTCTTCTTATCATCTTTTTTTTTAACATTACCAGTCTTTGAAAGTTTTTCCATTTCCTTCTTTCGCAGCTGTTTACATTTCTCGGCTGCTTTCTTTTGACATGTAGTATATACAGCCTTTGAACGTCTTTCAAGTTCTTTCTGACTCAACTTTTTACTCCCATACTTGCAAATCTTTTCTAATTCTCTTTGACTTAGTTCACAAACTTTTTTATTTTGTTGCTTTCTAAACGCACTATCTACATCTTTTGCTGCTTTTCTTGCTTTGCTGCAGCTTTGTTTTTCCATTTCTTTTTTCTTTATTTTGTTTTCTTTTTCGTTTTCTTTTTTTTTAAAAGTGTCTGTACTTTTTGTTGGTTTTTCAGTCATATCGCTTGGACTAGTTGAAGCCAAAGATTCTTGATAAAATTCATAATCGGGATGAGGAAAATATTTAATTATCTTCGTTGATTTATTTACTGCAACTTTCTTTGACTTTTGCGCATGACATGGAGGGGTTGTTGCTGCAGAGCGAGTACTATGTCGAGGTTGCGGAAAAAATTTAATAATGGAAGTAGATTTTCCTACCTTTACTTTTGAAGTGCTAATAGACTTACATGGTTTACAAGACACTTCTTCTTTCTTTTTTACTGTTGCTCTCCAATCAAACTTCCTGTCCAATCTCCCGTCCAACTTCCCGTCCAACTTTCCGTCCAACTTTCTATCCAACTTCCTATCCAACTTCCCGTCCATTTTCCCATCCTCCTTTCCGTCGAACTTCCCGTCCAACTTTCTGTCCAACTTTCTGTCCAACTTTCTGTCCAACTTTCCATTCAACTTTCCATCAAACTTCCCGTCAGACTTCTCATCCACCTTCCCGCCTAATTTGCCCTCAAACTTACCATCCAACGGACGGGCAATAATTCCTGCTGTTCGAGTGTTATGTTTTGGTTGTGGAAAAAATTTCATCACATGAGTATTTTTAACTAAATCTGCACTAGTAGCTGATGTACAACGTTGAGGACGTGGCGGAGGAAAAATTTCATAACTGAAGTAGTTTTTAGAGGACCAGTAGTGCTTGCTGTTGAACGAGTCTTACGTTGAAAGGATTTAAGAAAATTTGTCACGGATGCTGTTTTTGCAATGGTAGTACTACTAGATCTAGAACGTCTTTCATGATGGGGTGCAGGATAAAATTTTTTTACAGAAGTAGGTTTAAATGGACCAGTATTGCTCGATGTTGTATGAGTACGACGCCGTAACGAAGACAGGAGCTTAGTTATAGAAGGAGCTTTAGGTACACTGGTAACACTGCCCACAGAACGTAATTCATGCCGAGGTGATGGATAGAATTTTATCACTGACGTTGTTTTCATTTTCGATTCTTTTTTTGTGTCTTTCATTGTCTCTTTTTTTGTACCTTTAGTTGTATCTTTTTTAGGATCTTTCGTTACATCTTTTTTTTTATCTTTTTTTGCGTCTTTTTTCGTATCCTTTGGTGCCTCTTTTTTAGTCTCTTTTTTTGTGATTTCTTTAGGCACTTCAGAGTGTTTTTTATCCGGTAACTCTTTTTTAATGTTATCTTTCTTCTTGTCTTCTTTGACTTTAGGAGTGTTGCTACCCGAGGTGCGAGCACTATGACGTGGTGCTGGAAAGAATTTTATCACAGATGCAGGTTTGGTAATAGTTCGCTCAGGAGGATAATATTTGGTAACCGTTACAACTTCACCCATATGAGAGGGTGGTGGGAAAAATTTCATAACTGAAGTAGTTTTTAGAGGACCAGTAGTGCTTGCTGTTGAACGAGTCTTACGTTGAAAGGATTTAAGAAAATTTGTCACGGATGCTGTTTTTGCAATGGTAGTACTACTAGATCTAGAACGTCTTTCATGATGGGGTGCAGGATAAAATTTTTTACAGAAGTAGGTTTAAATGGACCAGTATTGCTCGATGTTGTATGAGTACGACGCCGTAACGAAGACAGGAGCTTAGTTATAGAAGGAGCTTTAGGTACACTGGTAACACTGCCCACAGAACGTAATTCATGCCGAGGTGATGGATAGAATTTTATCACTGACGTTGTTTTCATTTTCGATTCTTTTTGTGTCTTTCATTGTCTCTTTTTGTACCTTTAGTTGTATCTTTTTAGGATCTTTCGTTACATCTTTTTTTTTAAAAGTGTCTGTACTTTTGTTGGTTTTCAGTCATATCGCTTGGACTAGTTGAAGCCAAAGATTCTTGATAAAATTCATAATCGGGATGAGGAAAATATTTAATTATCTTCGTTGATTTATTTACTGCAACTTTCTTTGACTTTTGCGCATGACATGGAGGGGTTGTTGCTGCAGAGCGAGTACTATGTCGAGGTTGCGGAAAAAATTTAATAATGGAAGTAGATTTTCCTACCTTTACTTTTGAAGTGCTAATAGACTTACATGGTTTACAAGACACTTCTTCTTTCTTTTTTCTTTTTTGTTTCATTACTGTGTTGATTGATGATGTTCGTGTACGATGGCGAGGTGAAGGAAAAAATTTCATCACATGAGTATTTTTAACTAAATCTGCACTAGTAGCTGATGTACAACGTTGAGGACGTGGCGGAGGAAAAAATTTCATTACGGAGGTCGTTTTTAGTGGACCAGTACTGCTGGCTGTTGTACGCGTTTGTTGGCGTAGAAAAGGCAGGACTTTCATAATAGATGATGTTTGAGGAACATCTGTATTACTAGCTGCAGAATGTATACTACGTCGTGGCGGTGGAAAAAATTTCATTACAGATGTAGATTTTAGTAAGCTGGCATTACTAGCAGTAGTACGCGTCTGACGGCGTAATGACGATAAAAACTTTAGTAAAGATGGTGGTTTAGGTACTACAGTATTAACAGCTGAACTGCGTTTCTGCTGTTGTGGTGTTGGGAAAAATTTCATAACTGAAGTAGTTTTTAGAGGACCAGTAGTGCTTGCTGTTGAACGAGTCTTACGTTGAAAGGATTTAAGAAAATTTGTCACGGATGCTGTTTTTGCAATGGTAGTACTACTAGATCTAGAACGTCTTTCATGATGGGGTGCAGGATAAAATTTTTTTACAGAAGTAGGTTTAAATGGACCAGTATTGCTCGATGTTGTATGAGTACGACGCCGTAACGAAGACAGGAGCTTAGTTATAGAAGGAGCTTTAGGTACACTGGTAACACTGCCCACAGAACGTAATTCATGCCGAGGTGATGGATAGAATTTTATCACTGACGTTGTTTTCATTTTCGATTCTTTTTTTGTGTCTTTCATTGTCTCTTTTTTTGTACCTTTAGTTGTATCTTTTTTAGGATCTTTCGTTACATCTTTTTTTTTATCTTTTTTTGCGTCTTTTTTCGTATCCTTTGGTGCCTCTTTTTTAGTCTCTTTTTTTGTGATTTCTTTAGGCACTTCAGAGTGTTTTTTATCCGGTAACTCTTTTTTAATGTTATCTTTCTTCTTGTCTTCTTTGACTTTAGGAGTGTTGCTACCCGAGGTGCGAGCACTATGACGTGGTGCTGGAAAGAATTTTATCACAGATGCAGGTTTGGTAATAGTTCGCTCAGGAGGATAATATTTGGTAACCGTTACAACTTCACCCATATGAGAGGGTGGTGGGAAAAATTTTATAACTGAAGTAGATTTGCGAACCGTCTCCATTGACCCTTTTTCAGCACTGTTATCAGTTTTTCTTTCAGTATCCTTGTTTTCACTAGATTTAAAAGAGCTGTCACTAATTGAGGAAAGCTTCTGGCAAGGGACAGTTTGAATTTGGGTGGCGTAACTATGTTTATTACGACGACTTGATCCATGAGTACGATTTCGAACCTTTCTTTTTCTATTTACTTTATCCTCGCATTCTTTCGGTGATGCACAACAATCTGGTTTCGTTTCTGCGCCATGTAAGTTTTTGGTCAATCTATGAAAATTTGTAAAATCGTTAGTGGTAGAGCAAGTTCGATGTAAAGCTGTTTGAAGAAGTTTCGGTATAGATTTTGGCATGCAAACCCTAATCTTTCTACGTTTATAAGGACAGCTTTTATTATTTTTCGGATTTTCTAAACTTATATTTGGTGTATTTTGTACTGAAACTCGCTTATTTCTACTTTTTTTTGTTCTTTTTTGTGACGGTGTTTTTGGTCTTGGACGTCCATCTGTATTATTAATTTCACTACATGTATCGATTCTATTTTGGGGTCTTCTACTAACATGATGTTTCTTTTTTCTTACTTTTGGCAAATCATCTAAAGATTTTTCGTAAGATTGCTTAAAAGTCACATTTTTCTGTCTTTTTTTCCCTATACATGGTCTAAATACTTCTCCAGGAAATGCTATTATAGAAGCAGCGCGTCCAAAAAAGTTAAACCGGTTTTTGTTGTCACTATTTGGCATATTATTATTCTTTAGTCTATAAGAAGGTCTTTTGTTTAAATTGAAAGAATTTTGTGATGAAGACTCTTCTTGGCACTTGGATTGCAAAAAGTCATTGTGTTTTCTTTCATTTGTCGATCGTTTGTGATTTGTCCTATTTTTATTTTCATTCAAAGATTTCGTTTCTATATTATTTTCACATGTCTGATGAGGTCGTAGTGGATATGAAATTACCCAACAAAGGCCTATTATTAAAATGCATGGTGACCATACAATTACGGCAACCACCGAGAGAATATATTTAATAATAGATTTTAAAAAACTTAATGGATCTAGAGATAGTTTAATCCTTCTTTCAGGCTTATCGTAACTGGGTGTATTAAGGCTAGGCTTTGAGCGTTTGTATATTCTTTCAGAAGGTTGACAGATATTTACGGCTGTTGTTCCCCAAGTAAATGGTTTAGATGCTGGGAAACCAGTAGTCGCGATCTTCTTTTCCTTGTGTTTAACTTTCATTGGCTCCTTATGAATATTATTAAAACTTTCGGTCTTTTTCAAAATAGATTTACATTTATCAAGATCCGAACAAGAACAAGCCACGTTATCTTTTTCAATAGGTACCGTTTTGTTCATCTCTTTTGGTTTTAATAGATAAATATTTGAGGTACTGCTACATTGTGTGAAATTAATTAAATTATAATGTGTAGGAACTTCGCTTCCACATTTGACGAACGAGGATTTCTTTTTAGATTTATCTTGAGTTACATTTTCAAATGAATAATGCTTACAGCGTAATATATCATGTTGTTTTAGGTTTGTTGCCCGTGGATCTTTTCGCAGAAACTTATAAATTACATTCATATTATAGTTAAAATTGCGTTTTCGCTGATAGCTGCGTTGGAAACCAAACAGATCAGATGATACGCCTTTATTGTATTGACTGTTATCATAACTTTTTAAACATGCATTTTCATTTTCTTCCTGTACAGTTTCATTTTCGTATAACACTTTGACGTCATCATTAATACGATATATGCTATCGTAAGCATGTTTCTTATTTGTTGAATATGTAGGCTTCAAACCAATTAAATTTTTCGTGATAAGTTTTTTATTTAGTACGATATCTGAAAAGAAACATATACATACATAAGGTCAAGACAAATATGTATTATATACATCCAGTCCAATCAAAAATACTGTAATATTAAAAAAACAAGAATACTAAATTTGAATTTAAAACTTAACACAAGTTATTCTGGTATGAATCTAGTAAACGAATATTGTGTACTCGGGGGGCGCTTTTAACCGGTGTGATATAGATGTGAAAAGGTGTGTCGCTGCCGGGAACAAAGTGCCCCGACTGCGTTAGTCAAAAGGCAAGGCATAGTGAAAAGTGCACACCTTGCGATACATAACGCAGTGCTGATACGCGTTAGCTGATTTTAGAGACAACCTATCGAGAAGCTTTAAGATATCAAGAAGTGACCTGCTTCATTATGTGAAAAATGTATCAAAACACTGGCCCAAGTGTAAACGATTCTTAAGAAAGGTTGTAAAGCCCCTTTATAAAACCATATTACATAATCAAGTATGAGTCTTTCATCAAAATAAATCTAAACGTTGCGGCGGTCCGGCGTATAAAGCTTGAATCACAGAGGCGTAGCTGGAAAGGATATCCTTACATGTCTACATGTTATGAAAATTTATAGTCCCCAAAATATAACAGTTGCAAATTTTATTGAGAAAGTGTATTAGACAATTGGCTACAATGTTTAAAGATAACTGTGTAATCTTTAGAGATAACTTTGGACAAGATTCATCATGTAAAGGTATACACGACCACATACCACAGTAATAAAATATTGTATGTATTAGAAAAAAAAGTACTTTACCTTGTAAACATTACTTAGGGCAAGACAACGTATATAAATTTACAGAAACGTTTATTGCTTACCTTCAGATTCTTTAGAGTTGACATTGTATTTAGTGTTAACTTTTGATAGTGCTTTAACCACCTTTGATTTTGTTTTCTGGTAATGGGTACGTTTATGAGTATCCACGTCTGTATCATTTTCTGTTTTCTTCCTCGCATCATCGATTTTATTCCAAAAAAATTTATTTGTGTTTATCTTTTCCTTTGCGCCTTCATTATAATTTGTATGCAGACGACGTAGTTTTCCAGTATCGCCATCCATTATTATGAACTCTTTATATATTATTTAGCATTATAATACCATAAATAACTAAGGTGACGATATATTAATTATAATATAGATACAAAAAATCATAAAAATTGTAAAAATTATAACGTCATAACATAGATAATGAAAGATGATAAAAGATGAAAAATTATAACATAGATGAATATCCGTCCATATATCCACACATTTTTTTTTTCAAAACGTTATTTACTGAAACAAAATTATATTTATATATTGGCAGTGGCATGATACCAAGAACGCTGGCTGCATTTTCACGTTGAATGGTTACTCTAAACCGTTGAGGGAGTGCAGAACCAGCCCTCTTGTCAGCAGCGGCTATGAGCAGTCGCGAATAAATTCCTTTAAAAAATGCATCGCGCTAGGACACCACGGATGTATAGTCTCTACGGCAAATGGAACAAATATATATTCTCCCTTGAAGGAATCATTTACGCCATTTATCCTATTCAGCTGCCGTCCGTACCCTCGTCGAAGTACTCTTAATGTCAGAGGCCGCTAATGTATCCAGTATGCTAACGCGTTGGTGACGCAAAAGTTTTGCCCCTCTGCCTCCCAAGGAACCAAAGTCAAGGCATCATTTCTCTTGCTGTTCTCTCTAAATATTCCACAGGGCTCTAAAACCGAGATAATATTTATGGGAACTCTCTTGTTTCCCTTCAGATGATTTCAATTAAAGAGCTGTGACGAGACAGTCGGTCGTATCGGTATATATGGCCGGCCAAACTAGTTATAATTAATATACATTACATAAATAAATATAACCTAAAAAAACCTAGACCACCATATTGAGAATAGCGTAAAGGTACATTTTCTAGTTTTTAAATACCACAGTCGATAAAGCTGATTTTTTTTCCATGTAATAACATAAGAATGAGGATTTAATGCGCACGAAGAAGATAACTGATTTTGTAACACTATGACTATGTATGTGTAACACTATGACTATGTATGTTTGGTCACAATATGACTTTTTAGATTTAAGCCCAACAGAATGCTCAAAAGATCATCATTATTTATCTTATTTGTCTGCATTAAAAATATTAAGAGCATGGTTGAAAAATTTGATTAGTTCTCTGTATGAAGAGCACAAACAATATCTCTGAACAATTTACCAACAAAATCAAAAATTATCAAAACTTTAAAAGTAATAGAATAGCAAATATATTGTGAAAATATGTGTTAAAACAGGGCCCATAAATGAAAAATACAAGTGACTGATATATGTGCGTGGGTGTCAATCTATGCTCTTCTTTTCTTTATATACATTTTTTTACATTTTGAAATATCCATACAAAGAACATTTAAGCATTACGTTCTAGTATCATTGATAATAATACATAATACAACTGAGGTTGGAAAGTGGAGAATATAACCACGCGTGTATACTCACGAAAGTGTATGTGTTCACTACTTTTACAAACTATCACCAAAAAGGTGACTGAAAATATGTGATATACTCAATACTCAATAATTTATTGTGTGTACAGAAGGTTCTTAAAATGATATGTTCGTATGAACATGAACCCGGAGAGAGCACAGCAATTTCTTACACAGTTTTAAAACTAAGTATATATTATTAGTAAATAAAACTAAATATATATTATTAGTAAATATTAGTAAATAATTAGGAAAAAAATATATAGGTAAATGTAATATGAGTGTTGAAACGGGGAAAAAGTAAATGAAGCTCCAACAATTCCTTTTGGAAACGGGTGGTTGCCATGCTAGGTAAAATATTGTCGCTTATGATTTACGTGTTTACTCTGTCTTAGGGTCACAGCAAAGACGATATAAGTATTAGATGTAAATGGTATCCCCATTTACATACCTTTACATAACTTTTATACCTTTTACCTTTAAATATAACCTTATATGTAACTTATACATAACCTTTACATAATAATTATAGTAACCTTAGTCGAAATCTGGAGACTACCATGATGACATGAAAAACCAACTCTTATGGCATTGTCAAACTTGTAAATATACCGCCTAAAATTGATAATGCCCTGTAAATACTGTAAATGATAAGACTATAAGCAAAAAAAAAAAAAACATTCCATCCAAAACCGGGTTAGGAATCTCCACCAGTCCCATTGTCCTAAATAAGCGTCACAGGAAAGTGGGTCGAAATAATTTTATCAGCCCACCCCCGTAAAGAAAATTGCGCGAAGATATGAAAAAATAACGTACCGGTTATAGATACACCCGTACCATGATTTTTTTGAAAGTCACGATAACCGTATGGTTGGGTGGTCGGAATTTCGAGTCGATAGACCCGAGTTCGATCCTCAGTTGGTAGGATCGTACCAATGAGTTTTTCAAAAACTTATGTACGAATATCGTTGGCTTGGACATAAAGACGGCGACGGGCTCACCACCTGTCACGTTGTCCCGAAAATGGAAGGTGGGTCGAAGGGACTTAATTGTCTAGACTCGACCTCTGTCTACCCCTGTATTGGGAATTGCGTGAAGATATTATTTTTTTAATGTTTTTTTTTGAAAACTATTTAGTCTGCAACAGTTTAATTTCCCTTTTTCGCAATTCCCTCCATCTAATGGATGCTATAGTTTGATAATGAGCAACTTGATCTTATATGATAGCATCTGAGGGCCTTATAGCTACTGTTACTTATTAATTTACATTCAAAAGATTAAAATGACAATTCGAAATGTGTAGTGACTTTGATTTTAACGTTGCTCCGGGCTTTACTATAGAGCTGATAGAGAAGCAAGACACTGCTTATGCAAATATCGAGCATATGCGAGAAGACTAGTAAATACCGGCTATGTCCTCGGAACGGTGTGAACCCTATATAGAGCAATCAGCATGTCTACTGAAATGATTAACAACCCCCTTGTTTATCTTATTATTTTATCAAATTTTAATATGTCAATGGCGTTTTCTTTCCTGGTCTTTAGCATACCGAACCACAGTTTGGTCACATGCACCAAACTGTGGTTCGGTACCAAACTTGCAGACATAACACATTTACACATCTTTTATCGGACCATTTAACGACACCTATTTCTTTTTATTACGTACTAAATGAGTGAGTGGATTTCTCGGCCTCTTTTTATTTATGATTTAATCTGTTTAAATTTAAAGTTTCGCTTTCGAATTGCTCCTGGTGCAACAACCTCGATTTTTTTTACGTAAATGTTGTAGGATAGGTGATATATAGATATAGAAGTGAAACAGATGACGAAGCACAAGACTTCTCACGCAGGCTTTAAATTTTGGCAAAAGCTAAAATTTTTGATCTCTGGCCCGTACTATTTTCTTCATCTGCGTGTGAGTTAAATCAAAACATTTGTCTCCTCCGTAGATCAGGAGCACGGTAAATACCTTTTTTATATGTTTGTAGCTGCCTGCTTTGGTTGCCTTTATTTAATTAATACTGAATTGATTTTTTTCTGTAGACATTTCTTAGTGATTCTTTAATGAAGTGATTTCACATTGTTATATTTCTATATTTCGTCTTTCAAATCGTCATTAAAATTTGTCACAAAAACATTGTCTTTCAGCTGTGTCAAGACGTAGAACTTTGGATCAATGATCGGCAAAATACTGCCCCCCATTAATTACAAACGATAATAAATATAGTAGATAGGGATAATATCTCACAAAGATCGCGTATTACGGAGTCCGAAACGGTACCACAAATATCCAAAAGGCATCACAAAAACCAATATAGAAAAAGGAGTTTTCTACATTCTCTAAAAATTTAATTAGAGATCTCAGAGCTAAAGCGACCTTAAAAACCGGTGTGTACGCTACTTGATTACGGAGGTCGTAAAAAGATCGACAGAAAATCTTTGATAAGATCTTCTGGACTTTTGTTTGCTCTACTATGATAAGAAATGATGTCACCTGAAAACAATTGCTTGAATTATTCAATGGCAACTTTTTCTTAACAGGGCTCAGACAAGTAACATTCCACTTCCAAAACAGGTGAACTTAGATGTTAAGTTGTATATTTTTTTGCTTGTTTTACTTTCCACTTTTTCGAAACAAGCTTTAACTCTAACTTTAGAAGCTGTAAACGATGTAAACTGCACCTTGCGTGCGTAAAGCGCCAAGATGCTGGTTGGTGATGGAGATATCTGAGGGGAGGTGGTTAATGGAGGACCTACTTGACTGGATAATAGTGATACCGGAGATTGGTCTCGGCAAAATGAAATCTTTTTAGTTTTTATGTACGAGGGACGGTCTAAATGTTTGCAGAATAGCGAGGTCCATACTCTCTCTTAACTCGAATACTCTCTCTTATCATTTTTTTTTCAGATCCGTCAATTAGTCCTTCAAAATAGGTAGAAATCGTCGACTTCACCTCATCATCGTTGGCAAGTATTTTTCATCGTGTTCTTCTTTTGAGTAAAGCGGCGTAGTATTTTACCATGATGTTACTTTTTTATTTGTAATCAATCAACAAAATACCCCGAAACAACCACATCTTAGACTCTACACTTCTTAGACAAAGGATGTGCCTTTCTTAGGCCATTTCATTGACTTCTGCTTTGACTCACGGTCGTAATGATGAACCCCCATTTCATCCCCAAGAAACATTCGCTTAAATAAATATTCCTGCATTTTACCTGAGACCTGTCGATAAAATGAAATAAAAGGAACACCTAACCGGAAAAGGTGCGAGTTTTAGAGGAATCATGTACGTAAGCACAAAAATAAAACAAATACACAAAGGGCCAGAGAGACATAGTTCAACTCCGGTGAAGACATTCATGAAGTAAATAAAGTTTACATATAGAATGTTTTTGTATTATAAAGTATAAATAATTTTATTCCCAGCTTTGTTCATAAAAAAATAAAAGAAACGAATAAATTGACTTTGATCATAACACTTTTTAGCCTATTAAAGACATCTAAAAATCAGATTAAAATTGGTATAGTGGGCTTAAAGATTAGCCTGAACTATAGACTCTATAGACTAGGTACAATAGACTCCAAGAAGGAGAAGGTCTACCTTGAAGCATCTCTTAGTTTCTTTTTTGTTTTAATTTATACCAATACTCAGTAAGACCCATTGGCGATCTAATCGTTACGGAATCACCCGGTGCGACATCAGTTTCGCAGATGCTATAATGATAATGATTTCGATGACTCACGATCGCAAGTACACTAGCAAAATTACCATTAATCACCTTCGATACCGCATCCAATGCGATAATCAGTAAAACTTCCCGCATCGCTGAGGTCAGCGGCACTCACCTCGCGGCCCGGAGCCTGCTGCTACCCTGCCACCGCGTCATGCCAATGGCAACGAAACTAACGAGCAATCGCAGAATACCGCATGCAACCGGCGGACGCGCACGCATCGCGTCAAAACACGAACAGTCGCGATACGCGAAAAAAAAACAAGTGCCGAAACCAAGTGGCCAATGCATTGGACTAAGCGTGCAATAAAAGCAGCCTCGTGATACGTATCCCGAAACAAGTCCAGGTATTTTTAGATATATCACTGTCTCGGATTAGAATGGAACTGGTTTTCTAGTGCTCTATCGCGAAAGTTTACTTTGTTCATCTTACATATTTTACAACAACATTTATGTCGCATTATATTGGATTATTGATTATTATTTATACAAAATTTAATTAAATAGAAGCGTTCAAAACTAACATAAATCAACAAAAATCGTTTTCAAAATGGTAACATTAATGCCGAAAATAAAAAATCTAGTATGTTTAAAACTTATAATATTATTATGTAATGTAATATTATACATATCATATTAGTTTTACACATTTTGAATACTTTTCACTTAAATTTTCTGCTATGTTGCCATAATGTATTTTGAACAACTGTTTGTTGTATTTTATAAAATACTGTGGATGTATTGTGTAGGACTGTGGTAGCCTTGTGTTGAAGGCTTTTTAATATGCTTGGACTCACGTTCAAACCCTTGCGCGGCACCACCAAAATTTTCTCGAATTTGTGCTTTAACAATGCAAACTACCGCTAATTTGGTGATGATGTATAACTTTGTAAGCAAACCCGCATTTCTCACTTTGCGGAAATATGCGAAGTCCGTCAATCCGCACAAAGAAAATTTTGGGAGATTGCCATTGACTATTTTGAGTGAGCAGTTTACAATTGGTATACATATGGTATGTTTACGTTAACGTAACGTAGCTTAACGTTACGGTTTAGTGCAATATGGCTGCTTAGAACGTTTTATTTTAAAATGAGGAGTACTTATTTTTTATAATTTTAGTTATTAGGTTAATGTAATATGTACATTATATATAAATCGGTCCCCAATTTTTCTATTCATAAACTTATCTTGTACATAAGTATAATCTGGTACAAGGACCGCACTTGTTCATAACTCGACAAGGAACAATGTAACAACTGCCGTATTAAAAGTTAATATCGAGAGTGCAGCGACGAACTACACAATGACAGTCGATGGATGCAGATGGCGGCTGGACCGTTCTCTGTGGCAACTTTTAGGGGAAGTTTATGTTCAGCAGTGGACTTTTGATAGTCTGCTATGATGATGAAGATGATAATTGAAAGCCACTTTGATTTTGAGCCATGATGCATTCCATACACTATAATCCTCAGGTGTGACATCCATTCTTCGATTGGGGTTCTTTGCTACCGTGCTTGTACTGCTGTAAGCATTTACCATCAGGTCAACCATTCGCTCGTTAGACGCACATAAATAACGGGTGTCAGCTATAATTAGAAATCGCTTTGAGAGATTGCTGTTTAATTATGAAAATTTAGAAACGTCGAATATCTACATTTTGTACACAGGTATAATCGAACATTAATTAGATTTATTAAACTATTTAAAACTATTCTTTTCAAAGTTATTTATATCTCATTAATATTTCTTACAACGATTAATTTCTTATTCATACTTGAAATAATTCCCTGCGTGTTTGCCCTCAAAACCACCGAAGTCGAAATTTGTTTGTCACTCACGGTAACTTAATCTCAACTTTTTTGACTTTTTAATTTTTATACGGACCTTCTTCGTTTTTTTATACACAACCTGAATTAACTCAAATTATTCTTTATTTACAGCGTTTGTGTTATGAAATGGCGCATTACCAGTTCCTATGTTTCCTTGTAGCCACAATAGGTAAGTGTAATTTGATTCTAATAAGTTATATAAAATTGAATTAGTAACTAAATGTTTATAATGGCATTGTTTCCTAGACAACTAGACTTGCCTGGTAAAAACGCCAAAATATTTCCCTTGCGATCTAAATCGATTAGGAAATGATGTACTTACATCATTATTAATTAATAACACATCAAACTAAACAAATTATAATAAAGATTTCTAAAATATCATTAGTCACTACGTCATTGCAATTTATTTAATTACATTACATATTATCGACATTCGCATTATTCTAAATATCTTTCTGAGAAACGATTGTGAGATTTTTAAATGCGTGGGTGTGATTCATGCACTCTGAAAAACGTTTCCGTTTACGGTCGAATAAGATCTCATAGTCTGTTTAGAAATGAATCATTTTAACTTCATTTTAATTTTTAATGAAATTCATTCAGATTAATTTTATTAACTCTTAAATTAATTATGTGCTTTAAATATACACAATACACGATACACTTTTCTCCGTTTGTTTACATAATTTAACAAAACTATGAATCTATATACTACACTAATGTTAATTTGTTTTTTGAGTTTATGGCCTGACATTTAGTCCTTTAGGCCAGGTCTTGAGACCCTCATGTTAATTTTTTATGAGATGTTGCCAATTTATAAGATTTTCCCTGAGACTACCTTTTTACCAGTGGGAAGCAATAATTACCGACGCTCATGTACATTGGCATCACCTTTGGTGATGCCAATGTACATGAGGCTGCAGGTGAGTACAATGTACATGAGGCTGCAGGTGTGTTGAAAGGAATTGGTAAAGAACTGTCATTCTTAAAACGGGGAAACTGTTAAAGTTTCTAGTAACTGAAAATAGTCGGTAACTTAATGACTGCTCACTTCAAAGTGGTCATAATATCTAACTAAATTCAGGTCTGGTCCGGTCCTGCCATGCAACCGAACGAGACCAATCTGTTTGCCATTCAATCGACTTGCATTCAGGAGTTGCATAACAGGCTTACGGTGAATCATATGCAAACTCAACAACTACTATAAATGTAACACTGAATGCTCTTTTAGTAAGCTTTATCATAAAATATATAATAATAAAAAAATAATATAATAAAAACTTTGAATATCTATCTAGTAGTTATAGTTCGTAGTAAATCAATACGTAATACGGAAACTATGAATATGGTATGAACCACTGATCATTAAACAGTAGGAACAGAGATTGTGTATTTACTTTACTATAACAACTTGTATAGTCAGCTAGGTATTTGGTGATTCATAAAATTGTACTCGAGAGACCGTCAATGAGTGAGATTTATGTCTTAACTTATTTACCTCAACGTGACCTTTCTCGTTCAACGTAGCCAAGCCCGAGATTATTTTGCCTTTTGAAGCATAACAAGTTTAGGTTTGTCAAAGGCTTTAACCTTTTTAACCGACTATTATTAGGTGCCAGATAACCTATAGAGTTTGAACTCTTTAGATTTGTTTTAACTAGTCCTTTTCACACAATGACAAAAACCCTGATGAAAGTGGGGAAATGAAAGATATAGACATACTTCATACTTTATCTATTGTTAATATAATAATACAGTTTCTATTGATTAGATATCATGGACCTGACATAAAAATTTTAGGTCAAAGGCGGGAGTAGATATGTTCTTGATGGAATTTTCCAAAAAAAAAAAACGATTTTTATCGCATGTATAAGGTTTAAAGTTAGATCAATTCCGTTAGGACGTAAAATCGTCGATTGACATTTGTAAAAAGTCAAGCGTGATTGTTTTTAACATCGAGATAGCTCTGTTCGTGGTCGAAAAACTGTGTCCGGTAGAATTCTTGGTCACTTTCGATACCAGCTCTTGTAACAGGCTGACCTAAACAGGTTTTAAGCTCGACTTTGAGCGCATTTTCAATTCACCAAAAAGGCTTTGAAATAATATTATTTAGCGATATCGTGTTAACAGTATCGAAAACACGACTTACGAGTAAGACACTAAATGGAATAGGTACCTTTAGGTATAGGGCTGTGATCATACATCTTACCTTATCAAATATCATCTTAATCGGATACGAAAAAGTTCTATAAAACATGCCGTCTGTTTTAATATGGCTGTGTTTCTTTTAAGATAGTGATTTAAGAAACAGCTATATCAATTCCTTATGATGATCTTTGACTGGCCTCCGAGCAACCATATACACTATTTTCTTTACTACAACTTTTAAAGATAATTTAAGTTCCAATCGTAATTTGATTGTAAATATTACAAATTCAAATAGTGATTAAATGGCAGCCCTACCGGCTATTTGGGTGAAGTGATAAACAAGCACTTAACCAATTCACGACAGGATAGAAGTCTCGACCCAGCGTCATGCGACGTGAGAATCAATTTTGGTCAGTTAATCCATTATGGTTACAATATGTATAAATGCTTTAAGCATTTAAAAAGAACTGACTGATTTGTTTCATAGAACTAATCACTTATTTAAATGAATTTTCATTGCCTACATTGTCACGTTTCTTCGATTACTTTTAACAGACCTTTTAGTCTGAAATATTTATGATCACGTTACAACATTAGGCAACGTTCGTGCTATATATTTTATCATTATAACTTGAATCATGTAAGTTAAGTACTTTTAAAACGTTGGTACCTTTGAACATCTCGGATAAGACTTAGGAACGTTCAAGGCTAAATTACGATTTTTTAAAGATATATGTTGTATATAAGATAACAAAATATGTGAAGAATAAGGACGTAATCTAATGTAAAGAAATAAACATGTAAATAACTCAACGTCTCGTAGATAATGACGAACGGAAATAGTCCCTTGACGGAATAATGACGACGGACATTACGGATAAGATATGAGTCTTATTGGTACAGTAGAGACAAGTATTTTTGAGCATAAATTAAAAGAAAACCATATATCTCCGTACTTCAGAAATATTTGTGGATAAGAAATATGTCTAGAATATAGAAATAACATATACATAAGAAAGGGGAATATGTGGTACATTCTGGTCACTGTGGCCAGTGTAGATGATGACTGGGTACAAGTTTCATCTTCAATCTCACCATAAACACCATATATCCATAAAAAAAATTGGTTCCTATGGGATATATCTGGAACGTACATCTGAAGGATGAGCTTTCAGATTTACGTTCCAGATATGTCCCGGAACTTGATAGACGGAATATTTTAAAACACGATAAAATCTATCATTTGTTGGGATATGGTTAATCTTTAATAACTACTATAGAATACAAGGCGGACGAAGTCGCATGAAACAGCGATAATTTAATTGTGATCTCAATATTGTGATTGTGAACTGAAGGTGTTAAAACTTTCTTATTTATTTCCATTGTATTGTAAGTTGCCGTTAGCCACCATTTGCATGAGCATTACGGTTCTTTTACATTTTTAATAACTGCGGAATGAAAGCTCTTTACACAAAAGAAGTTATCGGCGTGTGTTTTAAAAGTAGGTACTTTCTTTCATCTTTATTAATCATTAGCTTTTTCCGCGGCTTCACCCGCTTTAATGTAATTTCTTATGGTAATGGGGGAAAACGTGGCTGGTAACTATCTCCATATACCCACCGACCTGTATACCATAATTTATCAAATTCGGTTGAGCGATTTTCAGGTGAATATGCAAGAAACAAAAATTACCAATTTTCGCATTTATGATATAGGAAATATTATATAAAATTTAGGGTTCTGTTTATTTTAATGCCACACATAAAAATAAAACAATTTAAAAAAAATATTTATGCGTGGTTCACCCTTATAATTTAGGCACATGATAAATACATGTTGGCCTAATCCCAGACCTACCCGAAATTTAAACCAAATTTCATAAGAATCTGACCAGTCGTTTCGAAGGAGTTAAGATTCAAGTACTGCGATACGGGATTTTATATATTAGATTATGTAGGCACTCTAACCGGGTTTTAAGAACCGTTAAGCATACAATTAAGTTTACTTTTCCTCTGGCCCACTGAGTGAATCAACTCGGCTGGTTAGTGTAGGAGAATATTTGCTTTTGGATAAGCTAAGTGATACGCAGCTCGTCTTTGAATATTAGTTAAACTTGTTTAACCCTTACAATGTGAAGATATAAATATAATGAAAACACAGACTCACAAACTGTAATGTTTATTTTTATTAAAAGGGTGACTTAATTACATATACGTGAAGATAAATCGTTACTACTTAACATTGACAGAACTCTAAGAGAAGCCATAAACTTAAGAAGAAGATGAACTCACTTTGAACACATTGTTCAACACTCACCGATGTTCATTTTTCTAGGTTTCACGTCATCAAACAGTCAGAATCAGAATGCATCGCGTAGTGAAGGCTTAGTACCAAACATAATAAAAGAAGTTGAAGATAACAGTAGTTACAAAACACTGGAGGCCAACGCCACACTTCTGAAGCTTTTAGTAGACGATAAGGATGGTGTTAGTAGGTAAGTCATTTCTTCAGTTTTTATGCCACAAAAGATTTACTAAATGAATTAATGTAAATATAGTTACACATACTGGTAAAAAGATAATTGAGATAAACTATTAGATAATAATACAGATACATACGTTAATTAACAGTGATGCTTACATGATATTGTATTTATATTGTATAACATTGGTGTAAATAGTGTAATATAATATACTTGAGTTACGAAAAGGTTTTCAATGAAGTCAAACATAATTCACTAATCAAGCCATGTATAAGTCACGATAGCCGAGTGGATGGGTGGTCGGAATTTCGAGTCGAGAGACCCGAGTTCGATCCCCAAGTGGCAGGCTCGTACCAATGGGTTTTTTTAAAACCTATGTACGATTCATATCGTTGGCTTGGACATAAGGACAGCGACGGGCTCACCACCTGTCATGTTTTCCCGAAAATATCTTCGGTGGAAGGTAGGTCGAAGGGACTTAATTGTCTAGACTAGACCTCTGTTTACTCCTGTCTTGGGAATTGCGTGAAGATATTTTTAAGCCATGTATAATATGTATAAATGTAACAAGGAGCAGATGTTTCTATGTTCATATCGTAGTTCGATAAACAAAAATAATTGACATATAGTTCATGTGGCATTTTGTTCAAAACAACATTCTTTAACATGCAGCTTTTGTAGTCTACCTCCCTAATGAATCGCATAACGGGGCGGCCGGCTTTACCGAACATTAAAGGTGGAATCAATTACTGGAATTGACGTAATACATATGTATTTGCAAACGTTACGTATACAAAACCTGCAATAGACTGCCTCATCTGCATTGCACATTATTGTATAAAATGCTGCTTTAATTGAAAACTTACGGCATAACTATCTCAGATCTCGTGCGATAGGCTTACCACCAGTGACGTTATCGCAGAAAAATCATCGGTGCAGGGTCGAAAGGACGTAATTTTCCGGACATCCGTTTACCCAACTATTGGGAATAGCGAGATTTATATTATATGACAGGAGAGACTTGTAGTTGCTATATTCTATTAACTCTTTACTATATTGAATATCTTTCTCAAGAGCGTGACCTCTTCTATTGCCACAGCCAACATCGCGGCTAAAGTATTTATAGTTCAGTACATCCTCGTAATTGAAAAGGCCTTTATCCAACAGAATAATATTCAATGTAGTCAAAACAATACCCACTTTCCCGTACCAAATATAATATATACATACGTCTGAATAATGCAGTTTGCAAGCTTATACAAAATCAGAGCATAGTCTGTTTATTTAACTACTATTTCACAAGTAGGTTTTATCTAATCTTAAAAAGGGTTCTAATTCTAGCCTTGCTACTCGGTAAGAAAGTTTATTTATGGTTTCAAAAACGTGAAGAGTAAAAGTGGGTATTTGCCTCCGGGCTGCATCTAGCAATTCAAAAGTAAATGTAGACAAGTGAAAGCGATGAGTTTGCAAACTACTACGAAATAGACAAAATAAAACTTTAAGCCATTCTCAATGACTGGTACAAGATATTATTTTGTATTCCTCTTACAGTAATTGATTTTCTCTTTACTTTATATGACAATCTTTTTGTATTAAATTGTATTTTGCGGATGTGGGTAAGATACGATAGATAAGAGGTTGCTTTAACCTACCGTGTTAAAGCAACCTCATGGTACAGCAGAGACTACTGGTTTAAATAATACATGTTACAGTTGACCATAGAATCTCTCTGCAGAGTAGAGTTACGTTTACACAACAGGGATTCGCCATGCGGGATCATGATTTACTGTCAAAAGATCTCCAAAGAGTCCGCTTTATTCGTATCTCCTATTATCCATAAATAAAAAAATATATCTTCACGCAATTTCCAATACAGGGGTAGATAGAGGTCTAGTCTAGACAATTAAGTCCCTTCAACCCACCTTACCGAAGATATTTTTAGGACAACGTGACAGGTGGTGAGCCCGTCGCCGTCTTTATGTCCAAGCCAACGATATAATTCGTAGATAAGTTTTTGAAAAACCTATTGGTACGAGTCTGCCACGTGGGGATCGAACTCGGGTCTCTTGTCTCGTAATTCCGACCGGCTATCGTGACATTTTACATCATCGTTTATTATCCATCAGGTATTTTTAATGTAAATTTTAAATAGCTTCCGGTGCAGGTCCGTTAGCCATTGCAACTTTGGAGTTTTTTTCCAGTACGATACGGTAGAGACAGGCAGATATATAGCGTCACACAACTTTCATATCATTCAGAGCAATTTGATAATGAGCTTGGAATAGGAAAGATATAGCAAACCAAAATTTATGCAGGCTCACCACCTGTCACGTTGTCCCGAAAATATCTTCGGTGGAAGGTGGGTCAAAGGGACTTAATTGTCTAGACTTGACCTCTGTCTACCCCTGTATTGGGAATTGCGTGAAGATATTTTTATTATTATTTTTTTTAATTTATTAGCGTACATATTCATATAAATACTCATATTTATGTACATAAAGATTTTACAAGTATTCGGGAGATTCCTTCTCGGTGAGCAGAGTGCCCTGGAGGAAATTCTCATTTCTGCCGCAGATCGGCAGTAAAACAACTGTAGTGATCTGTTTTAAATAAGCCAATGATGGCGGAAATGACTACGGGCTGAGGTTTACTGTCATAGTACTCAGAGGTGACTGTAACTTGTGACTGCATTTAACCACGAGCTGCACCCACATATACGCACACATATCTTTTAGAAGACAGATTTTTTGCACATCAATACGATTAAGCTCATGTGGCTCAAGAATTATTTTTTGTATTTTTATTTTGTATCACTACCAACACGTGCCAAATTCAAAATTAAAAATTGTAATTTTTCAGTCAGTTAGACTGAACTGACCTCAAATCTAAAATAATAAAAAAAATCTTGACACGAATAATATCAGTGCTGCTTAATGGCAATCAATAAAAGTTCATCGACTCTCGTTTACAATTCGAAATGATTTTTTCTAACAATCTATGAGATTTTTTGTTCCTCAATTAATAAAATAATTTGACCTGTTACCAGCTCCGAAGTATTTGACATGCTGCACTCCCGAGATGACAATGTACAGCACATAGACCAACCAATGTTTCCTGAGGACTTAGAGGACGTCCGCGCAGATGTAACATTGGTACCTGACTCGCAAGCTGAGTTTTTGCAAGGTTAGTGTTACGTAATCAGGGGACGGAGGTACTATAAATCCATAGCTACAATTAACATAAAAAATATCTTCACGCCGTTCCTAATACTCGGATAGACTGAGGGCCTGACAAGTATTTTCGACCCACCTTATACCGAAGAAATTTTTTGGAACAACGTGTCTTACGCCAACGATATAAATCGTACATAATTTTATTTTAATTGACTGTGGCTACCGAATTATGTTTCTGCTTAAAGAAAAGATCTCTTTAAAAAAGATAGTGACAAAAAGATATTCTTAAACCATCACTACACTTCCATCAATTACTATTTGTTCCCATTCCATCGGATGGATAGAATACGATTGGATAGGATAATTTATTGATGTGATCGTGATCTAATTTTAATAAATTCACATAATATAGTTAATATTACTTATTTTTTGTTTATAGTGCCCGGTGAATTAGTGCGCAGGGACTCACAAAGATTCCGCTACGCAGGTTCACGGGGCGAACCTATCGCTGCAGCCGCCGGCATCATGGTGGTAGTCACCTGCTCCATAATGTGCGTCGCCTACACTTCGCTAGTGGTGTGGAGGAGGATATACTTGTGAGTATTTGTTTATTGTCACTACTCACAACAGCATGTTCAAATTATCTGCTTAAAATCATTTAAAAATAAAACATTCATTTTTACTGTATCAGTCTGTAAAAATTCACGAATGAACGAGTGTATACGTGAAAGATTTCCCACAGTTCCCACGCTGTGGGAGTATGTGTTAAGTTGAATTGGTGAGCACAGTGTTTGTACCCTAAAGTTATACGATGCATCAAACTAAGATGTATTTTCCGCCATCAAACGCTCTACATTCTTTCTACGCACTACATCATACGCTCTATATCTTTCCTTAAGCAGTACGAAGAAAATGTCAAGCAACAAACTTAATGTTTTCCCTCTTACTCTATCTTCTATAAAAGTGGACTTTAGGACATTGAACTCTCCGATAAAGAGTAGTACCAAAATCGATCCGCTCAACCCCGCTACATTAGATAATTTTAATATTCTTTGCCAAATCTAAAAAAAACAAACATTTGACATTTATTACATATATTACTTTATTTCAAACCCTGCCTGTAATATATTGAGCTACTCGCTGTCTAAAACCCATTTTTATATACTATTCCTGGTCTTAATGTTATAAATACTTAAATACCATGATGTCACATAAATATATTATCCATGTGTCTCGACATTATACAGTATTCTATTTGTTATAGGCGCCCACCTTACAATAACAAATTCATTCTTCAACAAAATATTTTCCTTATTTTGAATACAAATATGTATTCTGCCATCTAGGGAACAGAAATGAAGCTATTATATCGAAAGCATGCTTTACGTTAATACGTTGGGCATAAATTTCTCGTCTTTTCACTACAGAGGTTTCCATATCAATGCGAGTAGGTTCACACTCGCTTTATTTGTGGCTTCCCATGTAATGTGAAACGGCTATTGTGTGATGCGGGGTAACATAATATGTGTCTTCCCGATGCACCGCTGCGTAGGAAGCGGTCAAGTGGGACGGAAACTGCGTTGTAAAACGAATAGAACTTATAAAACAGAGGAACAAGTTATACGTTTGGGACAGGTTTTTTGAGTTTGATAAACGACCTTTAGTTTCATAGATAATGTAAACGATAAAAGTTTCACTCTGCGCTTTATAAACAGGCATAAATAACAGACGTTGTATGTATTTGTACCCGAAACTAACTTTCGATTGATATCAGTTTTAACTTACAAGAATGTTTGGTTACACAGACAACTTTTTGGAATAAGTAATCCCTTCGCTCTTCTGTTATTTCAATTATTTTTCGAGGTGGAAGTGGTGGTAACTATCAACCCTTCACTGACACATCAGTGACGTATTATGTTGGAATTAGAACTCATGAGTAGATCTGGGTCTCAATACTAAATACCGAGGTTATACGCTATTAGCCCGAAGGCTTTGAAAGCCTTGCCTGAAGAGACTCTTAAGAGCCAGGGTGTGCAAATGACTGAATTTAAAAATAAGTAACGCATCCACTCAACAATAATGGGCATGGTGATAGTGTATTACTGCTATAATGGATTTTGTAAAATAATCTAAGGTTCTAGATTCTAAGTTTGTTTAGTAATAAAATCTTAACTTTCAGGAAGAGGAATGGTCTTAAACATGAACTTTTAAGAAACGAGGAGAATGAAGCAGAGACTAGAATTGAAGTAAGTTACATTTTAGTATAGAAAGCTCACTGAGCGCTGTATGTACGTACTGTGTTCTTTTATAACCTCTAATATATATATATATATATATATATATATATATATATATATATATATATATATATATATATATATATATATATATATATATATATATATATATATATATATATATATATATATATGATATTAATTTGAAGTAAATGAAGATACGATAAATAAATTTGACAACATACTATTAAATTACAAAGCAATCTACAGGCTGGTGTTAAGCATAAGATAAAATTGGCGGATATTTTTCTTAGTAATATATTCTGTCTCCTTCGGTTTCCTCCTATCAGCACTGTAATCATAATAAGTTTAGAAGTTTATATTGTTGTTCACAATTTATGAGGTACAGACTACACCCACCGGAATTTAAACCCGTGTAATTACGTAACATAACGTACTTACTAGCATGTAAAAGTTTATTGCAGGAAGTAGACCTCTCCAGTGAGTACAAGCATGGCTAGTAGTCACTGGAGAGTCCGAGCTCGATCTGGGCCCTTATTTTTCGAGTTAGGAATCCCACCATGTATATATCGTCGCCTCTTACGTCGCACACCAGAAGAAAGGGAGTAACCTGCTACCATGGGCTTATGTAACGTGAATATATAACGTAGCGCCAGTTGTAGTACAACATAATACAATCGTAATATATCACATTACTGCACGCAATATTCAAAATTGTATTAAAAATTAAGTATACGCCATTTATTAAATAAATTGTATAATAATCACGAGCTGAGTCACGAGATATTAGGTCACGATAGGAGAGTGGTTGGGTGGCCGGAATTTTGAGTCAGAGACCCGAATTCGATCCCCAGGTGGCAGGCTCGTATCAATGGGTTTTTTTAAAAACTTATGTACGAATTATATCGTTGGCTTGGGCATAAGGACAGCGACGGGCTCACCACCTGTCATGTTTTCCCGAAAATATCTTCGGTGGAAGGTAGGTCGAAGGGACTTAATTGTCTAGACTAGACCTCTGTCTACCCCTGTATTGGGAATTGTGTGAAAATATTTATTTTTATAATAGTCACCATCCAGTTAACAAGGCACAGAGTACTTGGAGCGTAATGGCATATGTTAGTCTAAAACATTATTCTCCAACTAAAAAGCATGCGTGATGAAATAAAACTTGACTGTCTTATTTTATTTTTAAATATAACTCTTTAATTACTTTATCTGCTTGCCATATGTGTACGCAATTAATTACAACGTAAATACAAATTAAATCTGTTACATATCTTAATCCTTTTTGTTACAGTTGTAAAAACGCCGTATTAAACAAATAGTCAACACCGAGGAAGGACACATTTTATACAACACTATAACGCTTTTCTATGGATTATTAGACAAAAAGACTGAATTTCATTATCATATTGTTAGAGTCAACGTGTTTTATTCTTCTATTTCAGCCTCATTTTGTTATTTATAAAAATGAATTTGTGATTATTGATTGGGATTAACATATGCATGCATTTTCATGGTCTGGTAATGTCAGTATAGACGCATACCTATGCAGTATAGATGCAAGTTTACATTCTCAGCATATGAACAGTATTGTGCCATATTTAGTAGGTACATGACGTACAACATGTAAGATTTTAGTCAATAATCGATCTGCAATAATTATTGGCCGATTTGAGTTATTTATTAGTGTATGTTATTAATTATAGGTTCAAAGTAAACTGTGATGTGCTAAATATAGGAAATTTTCAAAATGTAATATCATTGTTTATTCATATTGTGGATTAAAGATTAACGAAAGTTAAAAAAAACCAAAATGTCAATTGTATGAGTTTATTTCAATAAAAACATTGTGTAAATGAACAATGTATAAAAATATTGTAAAAACATTCAGGCGATACATACTGTAAACTGAAACATCGATTTAATAAATTATTTTGAAAAACTTTGTTCATATTGATAGACTGTCAAAATCTGTTGACCCTGTATTTTTTTTCCACAAATCAATAACAGAATGCCAAAAGGCATTAAGTCCGCCCATTGTTATCCATTTGGCGTGACAATAAAGTATAAATAAATAAAAGTATCAAAAGCTGTCTCACAGAAAGTTCTAGAGATGAATAGTAGTGAAATAAATATACAATTATAAGCGGCACGCTGTTTTTTTCATCAAAATAAAGGTTTGCTATAGCACATAAATATATAAATGTTTAACAGAATCACATTTTTATCACTGATTGACATTAATGTTATTTCAATGATGCGGTACACTTTTTACTTATTCTGCTTATGTCTTACAACTACTGGACCGGTGTTGTCACCAGTCTCTATATTGTGAGCCCCGTGAGCGCCATCACAATAGGGCCACTGAAATAAAACATATTAATACAAATTAATACAAACAAATTAATACAAATGCATAGCAAACGCTGTAAATATAAAATACTAAACAAATTTTATTACGTTAATTTTTAATTTTATTCTGGTACAGTGTTACATAATATTACGGAATCATCACTTATTAAACTCTTTGGGGTAATTTCGGGGTAATTTCATTGCCTGGAGTGAAAACCAGCGTATCTCCCTCCGACCCACAAAACCAAAAATTACAAACATTAAACAATCATGATCGAGAACCGTGCATATTTCTCGAATGAAAAGTATCCTATATGTTAACCTAGATTATAAACCTTTAATCGAATCCGTTGAGCCATTTAGATGTGATTGAGAAAGAAACGTCCAAACATATGAACTTTCAAATTTAATGATATTTGAACAAACCTTATCTATAGCTTGTTACATATACAAAAATAATAAATAACTAATAATCGTTGGTTATATGTGCTCCATCTCAAATACATATTTGTGTAGATAACTGAAAGACAGCTAATCATATTAAGTACTTAGACCTAGTATTGATATTTATATGTAGGCCATGTGACTTAGTAAAAACATTGACATTAGCCGTATAAAATTTTCGTCTAACAGAATCTGAAACTGAAACCGCTGCCCTTAGATTAGAAGACCTGCAAAGTTACGAACGACGAAATTGGTCACTTGTTAATACACACGATAAATTTGTGTCGCAAATGATTATGTAACTCAAATTTCAATGAACGTATTTAATATAGATATTTATGTGTGTTAACTTGTAGTCGTACAAAGATAACTGAACGGATAATGTTTGAGTTGTGATATCGCACATCTTGATAGTACGTAAGTTAACCAAATACTGATTTCTACGGAGAGTACAAGTAATGTATATTACAGTAATTCACACTAAATGAATTCAACAAAGCCGATTTGCACTAGCACAGAACGAATTTTTGCTCTGGATTTATACGAAAAGACTTGGTTTAGTTAGTAATTTAATGAGAAAATAGCAGAGCTAGTTTTGAGCATAGAGAAACCGCTATACAGCTGCAATATGTGTTGGTCGTATTCGCGTGGCGCCAAAAGAATATTTTTTATTGGTTTTCATACACGGAAACTTTGTCATAACGTTTTCCTTGTTTTCCAAGGTCTTTATAAATTCAAAGTAAAAGGAACTATGTTAATAAAGCCGACATAGAGTACGTGACCATGGGCCCTGGAAAATAGAACCGAGCCATAAATCGCCTCAGAATGCAACACGTTTTATTTTTCATAATTTGATGCTCTTACCTCTTTTAGATTTCAAAATAATCAATAGGAACTTACGTTTTTGCTTCTCCAGCATCTACATAGGGCTGCCTTTTCTGTAATATCTTCGATATCAATGAAATCAACCACTTTGTTGATATCTTTCCTGATACCCGGATTTATTTGGCCATTGCCAGCTTCTTTAGCTTTCTTTACTGTCTGATATGAGTAGTATGAAATACCACCCACGGCAAGAGTAGGAGGCAGCAGAGCAAGCCAATCTTTAACTGGAAAAAGAGATACATTATTATAAAAACAAGTTTTCGTAAGGATAATGTTAACTATGAACTGATGACTAAAATATGTTATTTGCTATTACATTGTTTTAAATCATCACTCGATTATGAATCAGTCCCCTGCCGCGTCTGTCTGAACGCGACGAATTAAAACACGAATGAACGGATTTTCATACGGATTTCAGTAATGGGCGGAGTATTTCATGAGGAAGGTTTAAGTGTATTTATGAAGGTTCTTTAAAAATAGGCCGTTATAGTTTAGGTTTTTATACGATGACTATTTATTATATTAAATTTTAATCTAAACTACATTGCATGACGCATCAGCTTCTGATATCTATAGATAGCCTATGGAGGGCCGCGTTGCGAGCTTAACTATACAATTGCAAACTTTTAACGTTAATGCATATTGCCAATAGGTAAGAAAAAATATGCGGAGCAGGTGAGTCCGTAACAACCCCTTGCTTATAGGGGAAAACAAACGAGTGAGAAGCTCACCTGACGGTTAGTTATCACCGACGACAATAGACATTTTTAACGGCTCGATGTTACTAATAAGACGGACAGAAAAGGGGATTGGATATGGAAACAGCGTTTATCCAACTTCTTGAAGTAGTGACAGTATATCCATCTTATGTCCCATACGCATATCTAAATATTGGTATAATTTTTTTCAAATATAGGTATATACTGTTACGTGTAGAATAATAGGAATCTCCTATTGAAGATTTTTCAAACACAATATATCTATGTCATCACGATATAGAAAAACGGAAATTTTCCTCTGAATTCTGCTCGTATTAATGTTTGTTTTCAAGTTTATCGCTAGAAATGTAGCCTATAATCACCTGCCGGGTTCTACCTCTCGGTATCATAATCGGTTGAACACTACAGACGTGAAAGCGTAACAAATAAACTCACTTTCTTATTTAATAAATTAGTTAGGATTTTGCTTTTAATGCATACGAATAATCTTCTTTTTAAAGTAAGACAATTAAAACGTGGTAAAAACTTTCTACCTTCTACAACCGAATTTTTAAATTACTTCCAAATTTTTGATATAACTTATCCTGGTAGTACCAGGCTAAAATTGAAATTAGATGAGAACGGCATAAAAGCTAACAAAAAAAGTATAGGTTCAATCTTGGCTCTAGGCTCCTGAGATTGATTTTGTAAGATTTCAAAAATAACGTTAAAAATACAAGTGTACAAAATGGAAATAAATATCTTCACGCATTTCCCAATATAGGAGTAGACAGAGTTCTAGACAATTATGTTCTTTCGACTCAAGATATTTTTTGATACAACGAGACAAGTGGTGAGCCTGTCGCCGTCTTTATGTCCAAGCCAACGACATGAATCGTACGATTTTTTTAAATAAAAATACGAATGAAACGCAACGCAATGGATGATGGATGGATTGAGCTGCCAGATGATCAACAATAAATGTATCTAAGGTTGGGACCATTCCAAATAGTTTCTCAGAATCAGAATATTAACATTTATATGATAAAAATAAAACAGATACATTAACACTAATAATAAGGATGATGATTCGTACAGAAAAAGTGGCTTTCAGGATCCGTGTGAAACCGAATATGCGCTTTATATTATTCGATGGATATGCATGAAGTTCATAGAAATCAAATGACGCATCCGCTCTGCAGGGCGGAGACTTAACACGCTCAATATATCATTGCGAAGGAGTCCGATGGAGTGGTAGAAGGTCACAGAGTATTCGCTATAAGAGACCAGAACAAGATTCGTACCTGCGGTAAATATAAAGGAAGCAGAAGTCTGTATCTTTTAGGGTAGGTTATTGACGTGGAGGGAGCATTTGACAGAACGAATTTCTGCAGCATCTACACGGCCCTCGCCCGGCATGGCGTGGAAACAACAGTGACAGGCTGGATCAGAAACTTGCTCCGGTTCAGGACAGCAAGAAATCTGTCCCCAGCAGACTTCTTTTTATGGGGTTATTTAAAGAGTCGTGTCTACATTGATAAACCGAATACACTGCGTCAACTTAAAGAAAAAATCATCGAAGCGATGTCGGCGATCTCGCGGTCTCTTTGCAGAAGAGTATTCGAAAACTTCAGGACTCGCTTAGATGAGTTCAAAAACCGAAACGGTGGTCATTTAGACGAAATAATTAAAAAAAAAATTACAACTAATTAGCTTTCTCGTAAATAAACGATTTCTAAAATATGTTAAATGGTTTTTGTTATACGATTTTTTCAAATGTTAACTAATTCATGGCCCACCCTGTATAAGAATACTGTCCGACAGTATGGCGGTACTTCAAGCCCTAAACAGTAATGTTGTAAATTCAGGGCTAATTTACGAATGCTACCACAGGTTAAATGAGGTAAGTAGATCCAACAAAGTAATCCTCCAGTGGATAAAGGGCCACAGCGGCTCTAGAGGTAACGATGCGGCAGACGAACTGGCTAAGGGTGGATCCAGTCAGTGCGCATCCGGTGAGACCCGAACCCGTCATCCCCCTTTAGCTTCGTTCGATCCGAGGTACGTAACCGTACGAGGTAGCAACATGCACGGCTCTGGGTAGTCCACCCAGAGTGCAGGCAGGCTAAAGAAGCACTACCGGCAATCAATGGTCGAGTTGCTAAAATGCTCCTACGTCTGAATAAGGCCCAAATTCGGAACGTAACTAGTGCATTAACTGGTCGTGGTCAATTTAACAAACATCTGTTTAATTTAGGTGTTACTGACAGCCCCCTGTGCCGAGCGAGCATGGAGGTCGAGGAGACGGCGGCACAAGACGTGTGCCGCCGTTTTGCGTTGGCGTGTTCAACGGTCGCGGAATACAGGGCCAATCATCTCGGACCAAAGACAGCTCTATTCCTCCCAAACTACTATCGAACCAGAGCCTAATCACAGAAGGTAACTATATATGTGATGTATTTAATTCATATTTTTCAACTACAGGAGCAAACCTTGCTAATAACATATCTTCCATGTATAACCATAGTACAGGTAATACATTAATGTATGTCAAAAATACCACCATGACTTTACATTAAATGAGCTTTCACCATATAATACACAAGAAATATTAAATATTATTGACAATCTGGACAATAATACAACCACGGGCCTGGATGGTATTAGTACCAAAGCAATTAAATGTATAAAAAAGGTAATTGCCGAAAGATTAGTTAATAGTATTAATAGGTGTATAACTTGCGGGTCATTTCCCAATACATTGAAGGTTGCTAAGTTCAATCCTCTGTACAAATCTGGAAATAGAAATGATCAAAATGACTACAGGCCTGTGTCTGTGTTACCGGTTTTATGCACGATTTTTCGAGAGTCCTGCATAGCTGTCTAGATAACTATCTTGCCTATTTGAATGCCTATTACTTGCTATCGAAATATGGCTTCCGCCATAAATCAAGCACTCTCTCCGCAGCATTAGACCTTATAACTAAAATAAAAATTAACATTGATAAAAAAAACTTTGCCTTGGGGATATTCATTGACTTAAAAAAAGCTTTTGACACAAGCTTCTACAGAAGATGGCCAATATAAGTGTCACAGGCAAAGCTTTTAATATCTATCAATCATATTTACAAAATAGGTGGCAAGTTGTTAAAGTAGATAACTACATTAGTTGAACCCGCAACGTATCATATGGCTGTCCTCAGGGGTCGATTATTAGTCCTTTGATTATATTTATTACACTTGTATTCTCATTAAAACCATAACTACTTACTCCATTCAAACTAAAATGCAGCCACATAAAAAAACAATGATGCATGACTTAAGAAATAAAAATAAACTAGAATTGATAAACGTGCAAACAAATTACGGCAAGAAAACGATATTGTTTGAGCACAGCCATATACATTTACAATACAGCTGTATAATATATTGCCAGACCATATAAAAGAATGCAAAATCATTCCTAGCTACAAAAAGAAATTAAAAAAATATATATTATACTGTAATAATTAACAATATTTAGGATACCTTACGTTTTTGGATTATAAAAAAAAAATATATATCTTCACGCAATTCCCAATACAGGGGTAGACAGAGGTCGAGTCTAGACAATTAAGTCCCTTCGACCCACCTTTCACCGAAGATATTTTCGGGACAACGTGACAGGTGGTGAGCCCGTCGCCGCCTTTATGTCCAAGCCAACGATATTCATACATAAGTTTTTGAAAAACCCATTGGTACGAGCCTACCAACTGGGGATCGAACTCGGGTCTATTGACTCGAAATTCCGACCACCCAACCACTCGGCTATCGTGTTTTTTGAATATAGTGTTGATAAAGGGCTTGATATGTGTTAATAAACATATATAGTGTTTACACACTACATATGTTTATTTACACATATACCTCACAACCTGACTTATGTGAGGTTTGTCAAATCATATATAAAATAAAATAATTATATCCGTGTTAAAATAACTGTACATATATATGTGGTTGTATAGGTGTATATAAAATAGTTACGATAGCAAACTTATAATGCTCTAGAGGTTTAGATTTAGTTTAGATAACATATTTGTATCTCATTATAAGTGAAGTGTATCTTCTAATGAGAAAAATAAATTCTTTTAACCTAATTCATGTTTGTCACAGACCTTGGCATGCTGTGATTGTGTCATGTAATTACTAATTAATTTTATTTTACGAATAGCAAGACTTTAATAGTCTGTAAATATGTCAATGTCAACCTTACCAAGTTTACATTTATAAAAAACAGACATATAATTAAAAATCAACAATAGACTCTAGGTTTAAAGACAATATTTATCTAGGTTCACACACTCACACACACACACACACTCAGTAAACATATGTATGTTTACAGTTGTCTTTAAAAAAATCAGTAAACTACTTATTTTGATAATTATTAGATTAGATTTAGAAAAGGCCTATGATAGAGTGGTGAGGAATGAATTGTGGTCAGCATTGTCCATGAAAGGTGTCAGCAGTAACCTCATATGAGCATTGCAATCTCTTTATAGGGATTCCTGTGCTTGTGTAAGGATAAACGAGGCATACACTGAATGGTTTAATATCGAAAAAGGTGTTAGGGATGTGTAGCGTCACCGTGGCTGTTTAATCTGTTTATGGACAATTGCTTGATAGATTTAAAAGAGAATGAAAGTGGGTTGAGAATGAATGAGTTACTCGTCAAATGTTTTCTCTATGCTGATTATCAAGTATTACTTGCGTCTTCAGCCGAGGAGTTGCAGGAGATGGTAACTGCTATGAGTGAAGCTTTTGTTAGAAAGGGGATGAAGATGAATGTAAAGAAGACGAAAGTAATGGTGTTTGAAAGAGATGAGGTCATGACAGACTGCAATATAGTGATTGGAGATGAACAAATTGAACAGGTGAATGAGTTTGTGTATCTGGGTTCAAAGTTCACAAGAGATGGAAAGTGTGAGAGTAATATTGAAAGAAGAGTGAATGCAGGAAACATGGTGAATGGAGCTTTGCACTCCTTTATGAGCAGTCGGATGGTGTCTAACAAGGCTCGTTTGGCTGTGCATAGGGGAGTTTTGGTTCCGACACTCATGTACGGAAGTGAAAGTTGGGTATAGAAGAAGAAACATGAAAGAAGATGCTGAAGCATTAAGAAGTATGTTAGGAGTTAAACTGAGCAACAGGATAAGGAATGGTGAAATAAAGAAACGTTGTGGTCTGAAAGAAGATTTAGTGACTAAAATTGAGAAAGGTATGCTGAGATGGTTTGGCCATGTCGAGAGAATGAATGAAGAACGATTGACGAAAAAAGCATATAAGGCGAGTGTGAATGGAAGTGTAGGAAGGGGAAGACCTAGGCGGACATTTCAAGACCAAATCAGGGACGTCCTGAAAAAAGGCCAGGTCAAGAGTACCCTGAATCAAAGAGAATGTATAAAGGGAATAATGAAAGTGGACGAAGCGAAACAAGTATGTAAGGATCGTAGCAAGTGGAAAGAAGTGGTCTCTGCCTACCCCTACGGGAAAGAGGTGTGATTATATGTATGTATGTAGAATTATAACTTCACGCAGCATTCCTGACAGGATAGTTAAAGTGAACAGAATTCCAAGTATCACAATCCCCACCTTTTTTTTTACTGTCTAGTTCAGGTCTAGTATTCATAGTTATCTGAAGCTTTACTCCTTCGGGCTCATATTCAAAAGTACAATCAGTGTACTCCAACACCTTTCAAGCTGTATATTTTCTTCACAATTCTCAGGCCTTCAGTCATTAGTTCAACGTACCTAGCACATGCATGCAAACATATGCCCATCCTTATGAATTTCAGTCATAACATCATCTTTCAAACAATATTCAAATTTCAAACAAAATTCTTCATTTCGTTAGTTACAAAATACAATTTTTAATGAAAAATTTAAGGAAATGAAAATAAATCATACCCTACTACTTATTATTGTAAGAAAAACCTAACAGGAAGAGAAGTAGCCATTATTACAAATTTTTTATACTTTAAAAGGTGATACAGGCTACTTTGAAAAACAGAAGATGCTGAAGAGTTAAGATAGAAAATGTCAGACATGTATATGAGATTCTAATACATGATGAAACGCAATGTAACTTCATCAAATACTCCATGTATTTGATGAAGGTGTGCTGGTATGACAATGGAATACCTTCATTCATGATCTTGTTCAGTAGAAAAAAATCTTAACAAAATTAATGATATGCCTGATATAAAACACAAAGAGAAGGTTTTAAAAGTTGTGTATATAGATAGAATTGTATGGTTTTACAGTTTTAAAGATGCTCAGGAAGAACATTACCTGAAAATTAATAATTCTATATATACATACTTGTTCTATATATACTACTATATATATACTTGTTGACAAATAGTTTTTCATCATGTTTGAGAAAAGTTTGTCTTTCAAAGACATTCTACAACAGACAATAATGTTTATGGTGAATACTAAAACACATTTAAGAGGACATATAATTCTTTTCAAAACCTATTATTGAATATCTTAAATCTACACCATCACTACTGAGATGGAGTGATATTGACAGCTCAATTACAGCAAAGAAAAGTTACTGTGCCCATTGGAATACCCTAGTAATGCATCACTTTTACTGAAATAAAAAGGCATATTACCAGGAATTTCACCTCTTGCATACATTGTACAACAATCAGAATAGCCATAATGCGGTGGCTATTACAGTTAATAAAATGTTAAGCTACAAAGTTAGTAAAATAATAATTAGCAAAGTTAATTTAATTGATTCAGCATATTTTCCAATTTATAGTGTCCAAGGAAGAAATTAAACCATCAAAGTAAACCTCTTGAATTACAGAATTTTCTCCAATTGAAGAGGTTTATAAGCTCATGGGAATCCACAAGACACAAACAACTTCACACCTCCTCCACAATCTGATAAAATAATTGAATGTTTTAACCAAACCATTTAAATTTAGAAGGCAATTCACAATTTCTTATGCCTATGCTTTGTTTGGAAGAGTATTGTGATATCTCCCTACATAACCTATTTTCTAGATTACCACCAGATACATTGTGAATGTGTTGGGTTTACATGCTTACACAGACAATACCATCCTTGGATGATTATTGAAATAATCACAAAATATGAAAAATAATTAAAAATAAGTGCTGTAAGGTACATTTATTCTAGGCAACAGGATTCCAGCACAAAATAATCCCGTATGAATATGCGTGGCAAAATAACTAGTGTTGATAATATATGTGTCAATAATATAGGTAAAATTTTATGGAATGTTATATGGTAAAACAAGCAATTTATTAAAATATGACGACACATTGCTTTAAAATTTTCGGAATTTAATCAATTTAATAATTCAATGGGTAAGATAAGTTATTCTCCAGGATTACCAAGCAATTTCATCTCTGAAATTTGGACCATCGAATTACTATGTCCTAAGAGAGACCATTCATTTGTGCCCTACTTATCTTAGAACTTGATATCAATCAAGGGCACAGACTGCTTTATAAGAATGTTTCATAAAAGAAGACAAATTTGGAAAATATTTTACAGAACATACTGTTCATGTTCTACAGATTTTTCTCAGTAAAATTGATTAATTCAATCATTTCATAACAAAATCAGAATAATATATGTCTCAGAAATAAAAGTCACAAATCATTATTACCTCCAAGACGGAACCATCCACCGAAAGAATCAGGAATTGGCAAACTCGCTAAGTAATTAGGTATAGTTACTTTAATCACATTCGAAACAAAATACATGATTTTTGATATATTTTTACACAAAAAATTATTATACAACTGCAGCACGAAGCACAGTACAGCACCAACAAATAAAGAATATACAATCACTATCAAAGAGAATATAATCACTACGTTAGAATCACTATGTTAAACTATTACATAAGGGGAAATGGGGGGGAGGGGGGGTTCAATGTGGCGTGACAGTCTAACTCTTCTTTGTGCAAAGATAATACATATAGAACTAAAAACATACAACTACGTATAAAACTGTCTCTATGGTTCATATCAAAGAGAATATAACAATAATTTAAAAATACTTTGTCACCTCGACGAGCGGAACACCGAGGAGGTGAGAGTAAAGCCATACTAATGGGTGGTCCTAGGATGCTGGCCAGGATTGATTACGGTAACCTTTCTCCTATTTATTATAATGGAACATTAATTCCATTTTCTAATACCGTAGTTGATCTTGGCGTGCATTTGGATCAGTCGTTAAGCTGGGAACTTCAGGTTGCGGAAATAAGCAGAAAAGTCAATGCCACTTTACGTTCACTCTACCGCTTTAAAAATTTCCTTCCCTTTAAAACTAAGCTTTTGCTGGTTCAGTTCCTGGTATTGCCCATTATCGACTATGCTGATGTATGTTATCCAGATCTATCCCAAATACGTCTCGACAAACTGGAGCGCCTTCTCAACAACTGTATTAGATTTTTTTTCGGTTTACGTAAATATGACCATATCTCCTCTTGCCGTTCCAAGCTTAAATGGCTTCCCATTCGTCAAAGGCGTAGCGCCCGAATTCTGTTTCTGTTGTATTCTGTATTGACTAACTCTAATTCTCCTTCTTACCTAAGAAATAACTTTCAACATCTCCAATCTACTCATGACAGAGCACCTCGCTCCATAAACCAACGTAGGATTCACATTCCTCAACATAATACAGGATACTTTAACTCCTCTTTTACGGTACAAGCTGCACTACTCTGGAACGCCCTACCTTTGAAGATAAAATCTGCTCCGAATGACTATTCGTTCAAGAGATTAGTTCGTGAGTATTAAGAATCATTAATATATATTTATGTATATATTTATATGTTTATATTTTATATGTATTATTTATGTATTTATGTATAATTATGTACGTTTAGTTTATGTAATACATGTATGTATTTTTCCATAAAATATTTATTATTTATATGTATATATTTTTATTAGGAGCATTAATCTATATTTTTCTTGTTAGCACCTGCCATCTACTTTTCACCATAACAAAGGTTGACTGGTAGAGAATGCCACCAGGCATTAAGTCCGCTCATTGTAGCCCTTAGTATAAGGTGTAACAATAAAGAATAAATAAATAAATAAATTAATTAAGTCCCTTCGACCCACCTTCCACCGAAGATATTTTGGGACAACGTAACAAGTGGTGAGTCCGTCGCTGTCTTTATGTCCAAACCAACGATATGAATCGTACATAGGTTTTGAAAAACCCACTGGTACGACCCTGCTACCTGGGGATCCAAGTCGGGTCTCTCGACTCGAATTCCGATCACCCACTTAGAAACAAAACCTTAAAATCTACGTTAGTATTATTAGCATTTACCTTTAGACTTAGATTTATTAAAATTTAAAACAATAATAATGAACAAAAATAATAAATGAAAAGACAAATCATTTGAGTTACAGAAAATTTTTATTTGTCTGTACCATGTACATGCAGTGCATTTAGATGTAGCAGTCGGGACTGGCTATAATCATCTTCAGGATACTATCATTATTTCTTCTTTATTATCATTATTTCTTCTTTATTCTACAGCGCAACAAAAATCCCAATAGCATTCTAGATTTCATCGCTGGTCACTAATGTAAAAAAAGGTGCTGTTATATAGTACTGGCCCAGCTTTATTTTTCCTATGAATTATACTTTTAGAATATTTATTCTAGTTGTTATTTTGAAACATTAAATATCTATTATATTTTAAAAAGAAGTTACTGTCAGTCGGAACTGGCTATAATCATCTTCAGGATACTATCATTATTTCGTAAGCGCTGCATAAGGGACGCCATCTCCTTTCTCGCGGTGGCGTGGAAGCCATCAACGCGCGGCTCCGTAAAATTTTAGAAATTAAATTAAAATTAATTAAAACCTTCAGAAATCATTTTGTCTAATTTTTTTTTCCCACTTTACTTTCTTATGCTAATGTTATATTGTTTAAAATAAAATCTCAAAATTCCTCAAGAAAAAATAAATAATGGCACTTTTTACTTGGTTCGAAAAGAAGAAGAAGACTATCCTCCCTTCCGTAGATACGTGCACTAACTATATAAAAGACTACACCACTATACTCGACACTAGGTGCCATACACCACAATAGATACACAAGGCATTATGAAGCGTGTAGACTCTACGATGAGCGACAACAGAGTGAGAAATGGTAATGAAATATAATAATAAATGGAAATGAACAAATGACGAAATGCTATAGTAATGAAATCGTTCTGGGCTTTTCTATGGTGTCAATCCGCTTTCTATTAGCATTTTTTATCAAATGGGATATCTAGTCTTTTATGGCTTGAAGGAATAGATCAACGTTTCATTATAAATTTCCCCTCATTATAAACTCGCCCTCAAGCCAGATCGTCCATCAGTTAACACCCCATTAGGGAAGGCCTATCCAACTTGTTTGTGAGCGGGCGGGGCAAACTCCAAGGTCGATTTTTTCTGTATATTGTTTTACCTTTTGGACACAATTAACACTAGAAAGTATTATATTACATCACTGGCAATATATAAATGTTTGGCGCTGCACTTTCATACTTTTTACTGTATCATTATCGACACATAGACGGTTTTTATTATTTTAATCAATTTCTTATTTAAATGAAAATGGACTTTTTTTCCTTTGCATGACATTGATAACTAATAAAACGAAATAAGTTTTTCTACATTTGTGTTTTACTTCTTCTTCGATTAATACGGTATGCAATTGATAATAATGCAATAAAAAGTGTAGTGTGTAAGTGCTTTACAATTCATGCGCTAGCATCTCTACTAGGTCTGTGACAATACCATATACACCATGCTTTATACTCTGGTGCTCTTTGCTTTATGGTCTGCTCTCTGTCTTTACTATTGCTTTAACTATTCTTTATGGTTTTACTATTCTCTAATGTCTATGGTGTCTGCTCTGTCGTTGCGCTTGCCTGTCGTTTATCGTTGTGAATCTTTTCCTTACATTTTTTTAGCAATATTCACTATAATTATCCTTTATGAAGTGTTAAATAAGTGATGCCAGTGAAATCCTTATGAGGATGTTGACCAATGCTGCTTCACTCTGAATATGGCTGACGAAAGGCTAGTGGTCCTGAATCGGAGTGACAACTTAGGATTTGGATTTTCTTTACTCGGTGAAGCCGGTTTACCACACATTATTTACAAAATTGAAGAAAATTCGCCAGCAGCCCGCAGTGGAGAGGTAAGACAGTGACTTCTTTATCATTTTAAATTCTTAAATTTATATTTTATCATACCACTTTCTCTGCTAAATCACTGAACAAAAATAACAATACAGTTAGGAATGCCTAAACCTTTATAAATAAATATTGCATTTGCACCAGGGAACTACCCTTTTTATTCGTAGTAGTCTTTACCAATAAACAATTATATTATTCAAATAATTTCACAAAGTAATTTATATTTTCTTGAAATATTTGATGAAAAATAGCTTTTACATTTTAGGATTTAGCTTGTCATTATTTCATCATAAACAAAGAATAAAAATACACACGTTCAATATTTTGAATTTGTATATATTACTAGTTGTTACATCTGGGTGTGTCTTAAACTTATTAGGAAGAAATCATGAAAGTCATAACATCAGAACTAAATATCCTAAGAAAGAAAGAAAATATTTGTTCACCAATACTTAATAAATACTTATAGTTTAAACCTAATTTAACTAAAATAATTAAAGTTGTTATTGAAAAAATTACTTCGCAACCCTCTGCACGCAAATATAAAAAGGTATATGTTACCTGGTCCGAGGAGAAGAAGAGCACCACCCTCCCTCCCACAGATGCATGCACTAATTCCACTGTATGCACCACCACCACTACACTCAAACCAGTTAACATATACCACCACCGAAAAGGACCACAGAGTGCTCATCGTAGAGTCTACTCGCTTGAGAATGCCTTGTTTTGAGGCGAAACACGTGTCGCGTTTTCGGTGGTGGTATATGTTACCTGGTTTGAGTGTAGTGGTGGTGGTGGTGCATAAAGTGAATAAGTGCATGCATCTGTGGGAGGAGGGTGGTGCTCTTTGCTTTATGGTCTGCTCTCTGTCTTTACTATTGCTTTAACTATTCTTTATGGTTTTACTATTCTCTAATGTCTATGGTGTCTGCTCTGTCGTTGCGCTTGCCTGTCGTTTATCGTTGTGAATCTTTTCCTTACATTTTTTTTAGCAATATTCACTATAATTATCCTTTATGAAGTGTTAAATAAGTGATGACAGTGAAATCCTTATGAGGATGTTGACCAATGCTGCTTCACTCTGAATATGGCTGACGAAAGGCTAGTGGTCCTGAATCGGAGTGACAACTTAGGATTTGGATTTTCTTTACTCGGTGAAGCCGGTTTACCACACATTATTTACAAAATTGAAGAAAATTCGCCAGCAGCCCGCAGTGGAGAGGTAAGACAGTGACTTCTTTATCATTTTAAATTTTTAAATTTATATTTTATCATACCACTTTCTCTGCTAAATCACTGAACAAAAATAACAATACAGTTAGGAATGCCTAAACCTTTATAAATAAATATTGCATTTGCACCAGGGAACTACCCTTTTTATTCGTAGTAGTCTTTACCAATAAACAATTATATTATTCAAATAATTTCACAAAGTAATTTATATTTTCTTGAAATATTTGATGAAAAATAGCTTTTACATTTTAGGATTTAGCTTGTCATTATTTCATCATAAACAAAGAATAAAAATACACACGTTCAATATTTTGAATTTGTATATATTACTAGTTGTTACATCTGGGTGTGTCTTAAACTTATTAGGAAGAAATTATGAAAGTCATAACATCAGAACTAAATATCCTAAGAAAGAAAGAAAATATTTGTTCACTAATACTTAATAAATACTTATAGTTTAAACCTAATTTATTATTATTATTTATCTTCACGCACAATCCCTGACGGGTAGCTAGAGAGAACAGATCGCCAAGTGTCACGATCCCTACATACTTCTTTCGCTTCTTTCAGATTCATCATCTTCTTCATACATAAGTTTTTGAAAACCTATTGGTACGAGCCTGCCACTTGGGGATCGAACTAGGGTCTCTTGACTCGAAATTCCGACCACACAACCACTCGGCTATCATGACTGACAGACTGACTGCTACTGAAGGGTTTTTTAAAAATACATATAAAAGGACTATACTGTACAAAAATTACCATAAATAACATGTTTTTTTTTTTATTACATTTTATTAAAATGAGATCATCATTGCCAATTTATTCCGATTGCCTGTGACACTGTTGGATGCAATACTAAACTTCCATCACAATTGACTTCAATTTATACTATTGGACTAACTTTTTATTGTTATTGTAGTGTTTATGTTGCACTTCACCTTGAACTTTAAAATGTAGACAAATATTTAATCAATTTTATGTTATTTAAAGTAACATTAGAATTGTAATAAAACAAAAACTGTACTCTAAATCAAAAGTGTTTGCTATATGCTATATACTAAATAGGCAAAAGTTTTGTTTTAAGACACTCTTTAACCAGGTCACTCTTTTAACTAAGTTCATTCAACATTTATTGGGGTAACCTTATGGGAAACCCATATGATTACATTAGAAATCATATTCTGCGAACTAGTGATATAGGTAAGCATCTCTATTTGAAGTGAAGACACCAATACTAGCCCAATATACCCCAGGTGGTAGGCCCATAGGTTGTTTCAAAGAAATTTATGATTTACATTTTTTGTTCAGAGAGTATTCCTTGTAGCAAACTGCACCACCAATTTATTACTGAAGAAAAAAAAATGTATCTTCACACAATTCCCAATACAGGGGTAGACAGAGGTCTAGTCTAGACAACTAAGTCCCTTTGACCAACCTTCCACCGAAGTTATCTCCGGGACAACATGACAGGCTGTGCGTCCATTGCCGTCTTTATGTCCAAGCCAATGATATAATTCATACATAAGTTTTTGAAAAACCTATTGGTACGAGCCTGCCACTTGGGGATTGAACTAGGGTCTCTTGACTCGAAATTCCGACCACACAACCACTCGGCTATCATGACTGACAGACTGACTGCTACTGAAGGGTTTTTAAAAATACATATAAAAGGACTATACTGTACAAAAATTACCATAGATAACATGTTTTTTTTTTATTACATTTTTATTAAAAATGAGATCATCATTGCCAATTTATTCCGATTGCCTGTGACACTGTTGGATGCAATACTAAACTTCCATCACAATTGACTTCAATTTATACTATTGTACTAACTTTTTATTGTTATTGTAGTGTTTATGTTGCACTTCACCTTGAACTTTTAAAATGTAGACAAATATTTAATCAATTTTATGTTATTTAAAGTAACATTAGAATTGTAATAAAACAAAAACTGTACTCTAAATCAAAAGTGTTTGCTATATGCTATATACTAAATAGGCAAAAGTTTTGTTTTAAGACACTCTTTTAACCAGGTCACTCTTTTAACTAAGTTCATTCAACATTTATTGGGGTAACCTTATGGGAAACCCATATGATTACATTAGAAATCATATTCTGCGAACTAGTGATAGGTAAGCATCTCTATTTGAAGGGAAGACACCAATACTAGCCCAATATACCCCAGGTGGTAGGCCCATAGGTTGTTTCAAAAGAAATTTATGATTTACATTTTTGGCTTGGATGTAAAGAAGACGACCGGCTCACCACTTGTCATGTTGTTCCAAAAGAAACTGGTGGAATGTGGGTCGAAAAGGCTAAATTTTCAATATCTGAATCGGCGTAAGTCGGTGTGACGAGGCCGTACTAAGTTACCGACTGTTTATTTTATTATATGCATTCATAACGTCCTGCAAAATTCCTATCAAATTATGGTCAGATAGACTCGACACCGCCATCTATCAGTAGTCAGTGACATTTACAAGGCAGTATTCTTAATCGCCTCTAACCTGGGATGAAACGCCCACACTACACGGCGGAAAATGTTATACGATTATCGTAAATTTTCACATGATTATTTGAGGTGAATTATTACTATCAGAGTTAATTTTTGTGACTGGCTAGCGCAAGGAATATATCAACAGATTTCACCATCGCCGAACCTTCTTCTTATTGTACCTTTATTGAAAAATTTTAACATCAAATATTAAACATCGTCTTTGCACTGCAACCGTCTGTTATTGCTATTATTGCAGAAGATACATTTTTGTATTTCCTTAACATTTCCTTAATATTTTTTTGAATTAAATCTTTAACATAAAAGTCATTGCGTAAAATAAAAGCTATACGTTCTGATTGCATCCTTCATATTATTAGAAATATCGGACGATTCTCCATCCTGAGCAAACAACATTTTCATTTAACCTCGCGATTTCCTTTAGCTTGTTCCTTTATGCAGTAGGGGATCTGTTCTCGTCGCTACCAATTTATAAATAATCCATAATGTCGCAAATCTGTTGTTTCAGCTATATTAATGAAATTTACATTTATCACTTTATTATTATTTCATAAACTTGTTACATCCTGTAGGAACTGTTCCTAACTAGTTCCTGTCTAAACTTTCTAAATTTTCTCTGTATATGTCGCGACAACGAATTTTTAATTTCAAATGTCTAAGAAAATGTATGAGGATTTACGGCTTATGTTTTAAAATAATCGACACACATTAAAAAGAAGTAAGAATTTCAAACTTCGTAAGACTATTGATACTGTAAAATCAATAATTTCGTTTTTATTGAGTTATTTCTAAGAATATTGAATAAGAGGTTTTAAGAAAATGTTCTTCAAAGAGCTTTTGTGACAATTTTTTAATAATTTATAAATAATCCATAATGTCGCAAATCTGTTGTTTCAGCTATATTAATGAAATTTACATTTATCACTTTATTATTATTTCATAAACTTGTTACATCCTGTAGGAACTGTTCCTAACTAGTTCCTGTCTAAACTTTCTAAATTTTCTCTGTATATGTCGCGACAACGAATTTTTAATTTCAAATGTCTAAGAAAATGTATGAGGATTTACGGCTTATGTTTTAAAATAATCGACACACATTAAAAAGAGTCAAAAGCTGGCCATGCCTTGCTGTGGCTCAAACTGTTAGTAATCAACAAAGTATTTACAAACTCTTCTACTATATCAGCTATCTACTACAAACTATTTTCAGCACACATTTTCATTTGTAAATTCCAAAATGACACAGATCCTTTCAAATTTTCACTCCTCATTCTACCCCATAATGAAGTAACATAATAAGCCAGTTAGGAGGGGGCCCAGAACTCCTTTTATCTTTTTTTGCTGACTTTTCTTATACTATCCATCTCTATGCTAAACCCGTTTAATAATTGTCAAAGGTCAGGAAGATTTACAGATTTTGTGATTTACAGATTGGTGTATGAATGAGTCATCTTTCGCTTTTATACATATAGATAATCATGTTGCTTTTTGCACCTAGATAAAGTAAAAGTTATTACGTACATAATGTATGCATGTTTGTATAAATAGTCCTAGACGTAGCAAATTGTGGATTTATCTGTGGAGTTGGGCTGGCGACGACAGAGCTAGTGCGTCATCTGGCGTCGTAAGTGCTCTGAACATGATGTCTAATAATAAGACGACCAATTAGTCTTTAATATTCAGCCTAAATAACTTTCGATATTAGCGTGATGACTGACGAAATAATTTTCAATATCTGAATCGGCGTAAGTCGGTGTGACGAGGCCGTATTAAGTTACCGACTGTTTATTTTATTATATGCATTCATAACGTCCTGCAAAATTCCTATCAAATTATGGTCAGATAGACTCGACACCGCCATCTATCAGTAGTCAGTGACATTTACAAGGCAGTATTCTTAATCGCCTCTAACCTGGGATGAAACGCCCACACTACACGGCGGAAAATGTTATACGATTATCGTAAATTTTCACATGATTATTTGAGGTGAATTATTACTATCAGAGTTAATTTTTGAGACTGGCTAGCGCAAGGAATATATCAACAGATTTCACCATCGCCGAACCTTCTTCTTATTGTACCTTTATTGAAAAATTTTAACATCAAATATTAAACATCGTCTTTGCACTGCAACCGTCTGTTATTGCTATAATTGCAGATGATACATTTTTGTATTTCCTTAACATTTCCTTAATATTTTTTTTAATTAAATCTTTAACATAAAAGTCATTGTGTAAAATAAAAGCTATACGTTCTGATTGCATCCTTCATATTATTAGAAATATCGGACGATTCTCCATCCTGAGCAAACAACATTTTCATTTAACCTCGCGATTTCCTTTAGCTTGTTCCTTTATGCAGTAGGGGATCTGTTCTCGTCGCTACCAATTTATAAATAATCCATAATGTCGCAAATCTGTTGTTTCAGCTATATTAATGAAATTTACATTTATCACTTTATTATTATTTCATAAACTTGTTACATCCTGTAGGAACTGTTCCTAACTAGTTCCTATCTAAACTTTCTAAATTTTCTCTGTATATGTCGCGACAACGAATTTTTTAATTTCAAATGTCTAAGAAAATGTATGAGGATTTACGGCTTATGTTTTAAAAATAATCGACACACATTAAAAAAGAAGTAAGAATTTCAAACTTCGTAAGACTATTGATACTGTAAAATCAATAATTTCGTTTTTATTGAGTTATTTCTAAGAATATTGAATAAGAGGTTTTAAGAAAATGTTCTTCAAAGAGCTTTTGTGACAATTTTTTTAATAATTTATAAGTAAACTTTTATTACAAATTATGTTCTATAGTTACAATGATATTTTATCAGTATAAAAAGTACCCAATATTAGTAAAATTAACAATAACCGATAAAATTTCTCTTCGCTATTATTCTATGATATGAATCTCTCTTTTTCATTCTTTTAAATAAAGACATAAAAGAGGGCATTATGTAAGGTTTCTTTGTCGTCTGATGAAAGAATTCAAAAGGATTTCTTAAAACGACTCTAAAATAAAATAGCTGTATTTTGGAAAATAAAAACTTTTTTCAAAGAAATTTCTTTAAGTACTCAATTGAAATATTGTAATAATTGAATAATCAATGAACAAAAAAAAAAAAAGAAATATCTTTTCATTAATTTGGTCTGGAAGGGGTTTCCGTGAGACCATACAATTTCTTATCCTTATTTAAAATTCAAAAGCAATTTCATTAATATAATAATCAACTATTTATTTAAGTCACGATAGCCGAGTGATTGGGTGGTCGGAATTTCAATTCAAGAGACCCGAGTTGGATCCCCAGGTGGCAGTGGCAATGACTTTTCAAAACTTATGTACGAATTACATCGTTGGCTTGGACATAAAGACGGCGACGGACTCACCACCTGTCACGTTGTCCCGAAAATATCTTCGGTGGAAGGTGGGTCGAAGGGACTTAGATGTCCAGACTAGACCTCTGTCTACCAATGTATTGGGAATTGCGCGTTTTGCAACCGTCTGTTATTGCTATAATTGCAGATGATACATTTTGTATTTCCTTAACATTTCCTTAATATTTTTTGAATTAAATCTTTAACATAAAAGTCATTGCGTAAAATAAAAGCTATACGTTCTGATTGCATCCTTCATATTATTAGAAATATCGGACGATTCTCCATCCTGAGCAAACAACATTTTCATTTAACCTCGCGATTTCCTTTAGCTTGTTCCTTTATGCAGTAGGGGATCTGTTCTCGTCGCTACCAATTTATAAATAATCCATAATGTCGCAAATCTGTTGTTTCAGCTATATTAATGAAATTTACATTTATCACTTTATTATTATTTCATAAACTTGTTACATCCTGTAGGAACTGTTCCTAACTAGTTCCTGTCTAAACTTTCTAAATTTTCTCTGTATATGTCGCGACAACGAATTTTTTAATTTCAAATGTCTAAGAAAATGTATGAGGATTTACGGCTTATGTTTTAAAAATAATCGACACACATTAAAAAAGAAGTAAGAATTTCAAACTTCGTAAGACTATTGATACTGTAAAATCAATAATTTCGTTTTTATTGAGTTATTTCTAAGAATATTGAATAAGAGGTTTTAAGAAAATGTTCTTCAAAGAGCTTTTGTGACAATTTTTTTAATAATTTATAAGTAAACTTTTATTACAAATTATGTTCTATAGTTACAATGATATTTTATCAGTATAAAAAGTACCCAATATTAGTAAAATTAACAATAACCGATAAAATTTCTCTTCGCTATTATTCTATGATATGAATCTCTCTTTTTCATTCTTTTAAATAAAGACATAAAAGAGGGCATTATGTAAGGTTTCTTTGTCGTCTGATGAAAGAATTCAAAAGGATTTCTTAAAACGACTCTAAAATAAAATAGCTGTATTTTGGAAAATAAAAACTTTTTTTCAAAGAAATTTCTTTAAGTACTCAATTGAAATATTGTAATAATTGAATAATCAATGAACAAAAAAAAAAAAAGAAATATCTTTTCATTAATTTGGTCTGGAAGGGGTTTCCGTGAGACCATACAATTTCTTATCCTTATTTAAAATTCAAAAGCAATTTCATTAATATAATAATCAACTATTTATTTAAGTCACGATAGCCGAGTGATTGGGTGGTCGGAATTTCAATTCAAGAGACCCGAGTTGGATCCCCAGGTGGCAGTGGCAATGACTTTTCAAAACTTATGTACGAATTACATCGTTGGCTTGGACATAAAGACGGCGACGGACTCACCACCTGTCACGTTGTCCCGAAAATATCTTCGGTGGAAGGTGGGTCGAAGGGACTTAGATGTCCAGACTAGACCTCTGTCTACCAATGTATTGGGAATTGCGCGTTTTGCAACCGTCTGTTATTGCTATAATTGCAGATGATACATTTTGTATTTCCTTAACATTTCCTTAATATTTTTTTTAATTAAATCTTTAACATAAAAGTCATTGTGTAAAATAAAAGCTATACGTTCTGATTGCATCCTTCATATTATTAGAAATATCGGAAGATTCTCCATCCTGAGCAAACAACATTTTCATTTAACCTCGCGATTTCCTTTAGCTTGTTCCTTTATGCAGTAGGGGATCTGTTCTCGTCGCTACCAATTTATAAATAATCCATAATGTCGCAAATCTGTTGTTTCAGCTATATTAATGAAATTTACATTTATCACTTTATTATTATTTCATAAACTTGTTACATCCTGTAGGAACTGTTCCTAACTAGTTCCTATCTAAACTTTCTAAATTTTCTCTGTATATGTCGCGACAACGAATTTTTTAATTTCAAATGTCTAAGAAAATGTATGAGGATTTACGGCTTATGTTTTAAAAATAATCGACACACATTAAAAAAGAAGTAAGAATTTCAAACTTCGTAAGACTATTGATACTGTAAAATCAATAATTTCGTTTTTATTGAGTTATTTCTAAGAATATTGAATAAGAGGTTTTAAGAAAATGTTCTTCAAAGAGCTTTTGTGACAATTTTTTTAATAATTTATAAGTAAACTTTTATTACAAATTATGTTCTATAGTTACAATGATATTTTATCAGTATAAAAAGTACCCAATATTAGTAAAATTAACAATAACCGATAAAATTTCTCTTCGCTATTATTCTATGATATGAATCTCTCTTTTTCATTCTTTTAAATAAAGACATAAAAGAGGGCATTATGTAAGGTTTCTTTGTCGTCTGATGAAAGAATTCAAAAGGATTTCTTAAAACGACTCTAAAATAAAATAGCTGTATTTTGGAAAATAAAAACTTTTTTCAAAGAAATTTCTTTAAGTACTCAATTGAAATATTGTAATAATTGAATAATCAATGAACAAAAAAAAAAAAGAAATATCTTTTCATTAATTTGGTCTGGAAGGGGTTTCCGTGAGACCATACAATTTCTTATCCTTATTTAAAATTCAAAAGCAATTTCATTAATATAATAATCAACTATTTATTTAAGTCACGATAGCCGAGTGATTGGGTGGTCGGAATTTCAATTCAAGAGACCCGAGTTGGATCCCCAGGTGGCAGTGGCAATGACTTTTTCAAAAACTTATGTACGAATTACATCGTTGGCTTGGACATAAAGACGGCGACGGACTCACCACCTGTCACGTTGTCCCGAAAATATCTTCGGTGGAAGGTGGGTCGAAGGGACTTAGATGTCCAGACTAGACCTCTGTCTACCAATGTATTGGGAATTGCGCGTTTTTTTTATAAATATAAATAAATAAATATCTTCACGCAATTCCCAATACAAGGGTAGACAGAGGTCAAGTCTAGACAATTAAGTCATATACACACCGGCACAATTAGCGGAATGTTAAAAAAGCCGAAGCATAGAGGTATTAACGTCGATATTAAAGCAAATAATAATCAGACATGAAGTAACAAACCGATAAACATGTTTTAACATTGACTAAAAATTTTTTATGAAATTTTATTAAATATTGACCGAGCCCGAGTTTTATTCTGTATCAGAATACAGTCGTCACCATTATAGGGGGCAAATGACATCAAGACATTTTCACAAATTACAGTACAGGTGAATAAACAAAATTGATACGAATAAGAATGAAATGAACAAAAAAAAAAGCAACAAAAGAAAATCAATAAACAAAAAAAGTAGGGGGTATAAAACAACATGATATAATATTCGAAATAGATGAATGACACAGCGTTTTCTAAAATATCCTTAATATGCGTATCAGCAGTCGTATTCCCTGCATCGACCATCACTAATTCAGAGTTATGATTCCCCACACCGTGAACTATATATGTATTTTTAATATTAATCTGAATGTGTCGTTCTCATTTTTGTCTGCATATTTGCCTTCCGTCGATCTGGTTTAAGAGCACTCTACACTTATCTGTGAAAATTACTCGTCCCCACTGGTTTATGTCTCAAAAAACTATGTCCGCGTACAAAGTTTGACCGATATAAACGATGAGAGAGGAGAACGAGAGAGACTCTCAAGTTTTGGAACTTAAGCCGGTATAAAGGAACACTTACTACAATTTATCGAATTTATAAAACATAAATTGCACCTCAGATCAATCTGTAACGACTATCATATCATTATTCCCAGGGAAACGGAAACTAATCGGAAATAAAAAAAAAATCACTGTCACATTATTTTTAAATTAAAGTTGTAAATAAAAACAAATCACGATAGCCGATTGGGTGATTGGAATGCGAGTCGAGAACCCGAGTTCGATCTCCAGGTGGCAGGCTCGTACCAATGCGTTTTTTCAAAACCTATGTACGATTCATATCGTTGGTTTGGACATAAAGACGGCGACGGGCTCACCACCTGTCATGTTGTCCCAAAATATCTTCGGTGGAAGGTGGGTCGAAGGCACTTAATTGTCTAGACCTCTGTCTACCACTGTATTGGGAATGGAGTGAAGTTGTTTAAAGTAGTAAATAAAAAAGTCACATAACTGGCCAGACTTTTATTAAATATTATGAAAAACTATGTTTTTTGTGTGTTGGGTAATTGCGCCGGAGTGTGTATATGTGCAATGGTATCAAACAAATATATTGGCACAGTAATTTATGAACCATCAACGCAATAGAGCTTCGTACTTAGTAATTTAGGCCAATGTATGATGATTTCATCAGTAACTAGACTCTGTCCGCGACTTCTTCGCGCATTGTATAGAAACTGACGCGAAATCCGGGTTACCTCCGACTCTCAGTACACAAATACAAATCAAAATAGGTTTGGCAAAATCATGCTTTAAATTTCTTCTACAGAAATCGTACATTTTTCCATGATACAAAGTGGTATTTTAATCCCGGTTGTTAACTATAGGTATGCTTCATTAAAATTCGATCAGCCGTTTTGGCGAGACTGAGTAACAAGCATACAAACATATAAACATCAATACATAATCTTTCACATAAATAATATTTAGCATTACTAATATTAGTAGGTAGTATAATTACTTACATCCATCCCTACGTCCATCGATCTATGGAATTGTTACTAGGTGACGGGACCGTACTTTGTGTCTATATTCGTTGGAGGCCTATATTCAATAGTCAACTCTTGGTAGCCTGTAAACAATATGTAATATTGTAAACACGAAAATTTTCTCTAAAGAACGGCCGAAACGATTATCATACCGCCAACCACCCTTTTACTTCGATCCGTGTTGCAAATCCACACCTAATTCGTGATCTATTTGATTCACCAAATGACCGACCGGAAAGAAGTAAGTTTCGTTGCGTAGCGCGTTCGATTCTTTCTAAATTCATGTCACGAAAGCATTCGTTAAATTTACTATATATTACATTCTTAGCGGCTCTTCCGTCCGCCTCCGCTAACATTGTGTGAGATTGAAATTTTAAATAGAGAATGCTTATTCGTTAGTTTATAGCCCCTAAACACAAGGGATAGTATCACAGCGACGTATTTACTTTGGAAAATATTTCGACGGGTCCATCTGCCGTATCATATAAATAATCTGGCAGGGTACGGATAGATTATCAACTCAATATGCTTACTTTGTTTTTGAGTACTTCTGTATGTGCCACGGCCATTTAGTGTACGATCAATGGAACGTGACCGGGCGAACGTACCAACATTGTTAAAGATGACTTTGAAAAGATTTTCAGCGTCAGTTTATGTATTTCTTTCCTTTAAGTGAAGGATTTCCTTGTATTAATTATTTTTTGCTACTATGTAATAATATTATTCCTTTTTAGTTAATTAAATTTACCTAGCATTGACGTTCTTCATTCATTATTTCGTGACCTTTATATTTTTGTGACATGTATGTTTATGATTATGAGAATAATTTTTATTTATTTATTTACCATTTATATCGTAGATTTGTTGGTTGTTGGGTGATTGGAATTCGCACCAGAATTGAACTCATTAACTCAGGTCGAGTCCAATCCCCAATGAGTTCAATTTGTATCGTGGACGCTAAGATGTTGACAGACTCACCATCTGTCATGTTGTTCCAAATAAGCTCCGGTGACTACTTGAACTCTGACTACTCGATGACTGAGAATAGCGTTGAAAATAAATATCCTACATTATTAATTAATAAAAACATGTACAGAAGGGACGGACGGGCTACTTGGATAAAGATAATCGAATATCTCGACTGAGGCTAGAGAAATCTAGCATAATATAGAACATAGATTACGATATTGATAACAGTGGCTTAAACTACTTATGGATATTCCAAACTATGGGTTGCGAGTTAAAATCCCATCTGCACTCAGATTTGTGTGATGAATATAAATGTTTGAACGTTTGAAATCGAGTCATGGACGTTACATATAGTATATATCAACATTTATCTATTTAAATATACAAGTATGTACATAATAATATCATCAGCTTGTTCATTAAGACGGGGAAAGGCGCACCACCTGTCACATTATCGGAAATAAGAAAAATGGATCAAGTTGTCTGTATGGGAAATTGCGTCAGGATGTGAAGTAGAAGAAAATGGATAATATTCATTGTCTTCCAATTGTGAAATGAAAACTCTCTTCCATGATACATACAATAAATACCACTTTTTTGATCACTTCTTAAATACTTCGCAAAGTCATCCCTTTCCATTCATTTGAGATATTCACCATACAAGAAAGAAAAAGAAGTTTTACCTAATAGTACATATCTAATGTTTATTTGTCACATACATATGAATATTAAAGTTTTTACCCCGACAGGCTATCGGCTTGTTTGTCTACTTGTAATTGTAACATAAAAGAAAGCAAATATCGTAGGTGAGGTAGGCGCAATAGGGCGCAATGGACATGAACGGAGTGGGCGCGGTAGGCGTTCTCGTGCGTGGTTCACGATTAGGTTGTCCATCTACTGGAGTAGTTTTAGATTTATCTTAATAGAATAAATAGAATAGAAAAAAGTCACGATAGCCGAGTTGTTGGGTGGTCGGAATTTCCAGTCAAGAGACCAGAGTTCGATTCCAAGGTGGCAGGATCGAAGGGACTTAATTGTCTAGACTAAACATCTGTCACTACAGGGGGTATTGAGAATTGCGTGAAGATATTTTTTTATATTAATAGAAAAAGTATTGTCTGGTGTTTTTTTTAAATATTCTAAATCTTATAGTTACTCAATTAAAATGAATTAGCAGGCCAGGCGATAATAGGATATTAGATTATACTTAAATTATGTAGTATTTATTTTTACCGTGTGGTTATGGTGTAATACCATCTCTTTTCTTGTCGTGGGTGTCATACAAGGCAACTAAGGGTAGTGCAATAAACCACATAGCGATGACGGACTGCTACGTCTAAGGAGCGGACGCTTGGTATTGCGAAAACCAATCCGCTATTTTTGCGATGTAGATACTTTATCTAAACATATAAATACTTTAAGCTTTAAGATAAATGCAATAAATTACCATGACATAAGAAACTATCAACGAAGTGAATTCTCACCTTAAGCTTTCGATCGTCTGCTCAACAATAACTCATGGCTCTCAGCATCTGTAGTACTTACATAACAAACAAGTACTCTGCGTTACGATTGCAGTGTGTTGGGCCACCTGCTGTGACTCAAACTCCACTGTGAATGCATCTCGCGAATCGCGGTGTGTAACACAGGGCGCCCTTACGATGGAATCGTGATGTAATGTCGCGTATATCCAATACTTACAAGATTAAAATTAATTAGTCGTCACAATAGCCTTGTTAGTAGTTAACCCGCCTTTAAAGCTGTGGGATGCGGGTTCGTATTCTGCAATTTGCTCCTAGCATTTGTATTATGAGTATGAATGTTGTATGCATTTTCTCGAATCATGGTTGTATAAAAATCTGGTTATGTATCATTGTTGTTCATCTATACATCTCCTATATCTCTATCTATCATCTATCAATCTATACATCTACTATCTCATCTCTGTAGATGCAAGTATCGGTATACAGCGATTCCAATTAGGGTTTGCTAAACACGTATTTGAAAACCTCATATTTAGTCTTCACGCAATTTCCAATACAGAGGTAGGTCTAGTCTAGACAATTAAGTTCGTTTTACCCACCTTCCACCGAAGGTTCATTCATCTCTAGTATTAGGGAAGACTGAGATCTATATAATTTCTATCCACCATTCTAGCCACCTTTTTACTATTGTTGAATGTATATTGAAGCTAAAAATATGAACAATATTATATTTAAATAAATTGTAATGATTTACTAGCTCTGTTAGTTGGTAGCCCGTGATCAGACCACTTACTTAAAATAGCTTATACAGTGCAGTGCAGAGAGTTTCAGAAAAAAGCAAGGAGAAGATGGAAAGCAGTGTTCTTTTTTTTATATAAAAGGGAGGCAAACGACCAGGTGGCTCACGTGATTTCCGCCGCCTATGAACACCTGCAATACCAGAGGCATAGCAAATGCGTTGCCGGCCTTAGAGTGCCCCCTCCTCCAATTTGGGGGAGGGGGCTTTGTGGGCCTCCGGTTACCTGCACTCACCAGACGAAACGCAGAAGTTTGTTAGACTTCTACTTCACGCCGGATTCTGTGAGGTCGTGGTACTTCCCCGGTCGAGCCGGCCCATTCATGCAACAACAAAAGCTGATGCGTGGCTCTACCACTGTTAAAGTTCTACGTTATTTGAAAGTACTGATATACCATTGATAGATACACGAAACTTAAGAAGTAGTTGGGTACATAATTTAAAAACAATGACATTATTCTTATAAATATTAGTTATGTCATTGTTTTCCTAAAGTTATTAAATAGTGTTGGAAATATTCTCGTGTTATCTTTTTTCCATTTGAAATGCATGCTGCTACACTGCTAACTGTTGATAGCAATTTTCAGTACTGAATATATTACGATCACGACGGCGAAGATCACATCGCGTCGTGAGAGAATATAAGATATACATTAAAATTACTTATTAAAAGGAAAAGTGTTAAAAAAGAAAAGGAAAAGGAGGCCGTCCGATCAATTTATGCATAAACTTGCTTGAAACGAATATCAAAACTTTTAACATCACCACGAAGCTTCCTTCAAGTTTTACCTCATCTTCCAAGTACTGTAAATAATGAATAAAAAGTATGCAATACTAACAAACTACAGATGATATAAACTGCTCGTGCTCACACGTATATTTGATGTTTGTCAATTAAGTTGCGCTATTGTGTTTCGTTATCATTTTGTTTTAAAGAATTCTGTCGTTTACGAATTCACAGCTCATTCTAGAAAACTAAAATTTATTATGGGAATATAGTTCCCAGCTATCTTGCTATGTAAATAACCTTTGCTTTAGCTTGTCAAAATTCCACTGATATTCACTTGACGACCTCCGTCGACGAGTGGCGTAAACACCGGTTTTCAAGGTGTCGCCTTTGCGAGGTCCCGGGTTCGATACCCGGACGGGTCAATGTAGTAAATCCGCTTTTTCTACATTTTCTCGAGTCTGGGTGCTTCTGGTGCCTTCGTTGTTTCCGATTCCCATACTTCAAGTGCTTTAGCTTCTTACATTGGGATCGGAACAATGTACGTGATGTTATCCCTATGTATATATAGTGTATATAAAAAAAATACCATATTTGCCGTTCTCGACAAGCGGTTTGCCCATCGCAGTAGTAAACACCTCCCAGCATAATATTGGTGTCCAACGATTTGCTGTAGTTTAATCTGCTATTTTTAGCGATGCTTGTTTCAGAATTGACTAGAAAACAGTCATAGCCGTATTTTTATTATATAGAATTGCAAAAACAGCTGTAAGTAAAATTTCTTTTAACACGTAACACGAGTAATATGAGATTGTCGCAGAAATTAGCCTCTGTCGCTCTCCTGGTTCTAGGTCACCTTGCATTAATATCGGTTTAGTCGGTACTGATAAATAGTACGTAGTACATATTTGTGTAATCTACGTGTCTATAATTACTATTTAAATCATCACACGTATGCCTGTGACCGCAAAACTAGAGTCGTCTTGAAATTATGAGAAATTGTTGCTTTTTTTACAAGTGATTTTGTGAAAACTATAACTATACTTTGTAAACTATCTTTAAAGATTGTTTTTTTATTATAATACACAAAACTATGTTAAAAATGACAAAAGACAAAGACAAAACTATGACAAAAGACAAAGACAAAACTATGCTAAGACACGATAAATATAGAAAAGTTATAGAAGTAAATAAAATGATTGATCGGATACAGCTGAAATTACATACATACGGATTACAAATAGGCACAGTGCTTTTTTCTTACCTAACTAGAGCTACCTAAATTAAATAACGTACTTACTTTTACTAATTTTAATAATAGCATACTGAGATACAGCGAAGCGTAGCCACGTTAGCTAGTTTTATTTAGCTAATTTTAAACTACTAAAAAAAACTATTTCCAGTTCGAAAATTATTTATTTTTTTGGTGTACACAGGCCGCTTGATTTCAAAAACACACACCTAACCATCCGGTCCTTTGACATTTACGAATTGCCTAATTCATATTTCCTCTGCGCCCTTCCTCGGGAATTTGATCTAATTTATCTCCGAAGCTCTATCCATTAGCGGTCCCCCGCGTGATAACAGAGAGTCGCGCGAGACGAACGCGTACGCACGTCACCGAGGGATCCCTCCGCCCAGGGGTCGACTACATCAACAAGATGTTTATTTACTAATTTCCGCGACGAGGTACATTGCAAGTTACAACAGTGACGTACGTTTTGCGAACGCGTAATGACCTTGTATAAAACGAAATACATAAAATAATTTTCGTAATATAGGCCTCTGTGTGACCGGTTTCGGTGTCGTACGCGTTACGCGTATGTGCTGTGACAAAAGTGAAACATTGGTTGGCGGTTTTGATTTTGTCGTTTGATATTATTCGTCCCAATTTTGTGTGACGATGAAAACTCAATGTAAGAAATAATTTGCGTTGCTGTTTAGTCCATCTTCAAGCCGGTAACAGAAAATAATAAGATTCTGATGTAACTAGTGTTTAAAAAGGTTTTGCATATCGTATTTTTCTTTTTATCTCGAGGCTAGTTATAAATATCCTCATCGCTGAATCATTAACGGACCCGACTGATACCGATTGTTTATCCCGCGCCCGAGTGCCGATAGACGCTCGTATTAACAGTCGTGTTTTGTTTGGCCTTTCAATCAATATTTATATGCTATCGCTTGTGCACACACGAGCAGTATTGGTCGTGCAATTTTTTTTTATTTATCATTTACACTGCTGTTCTGCATTGGCTCGAGTATTATAATAATATTGTAGAGCCATTGTAAAAATTTTTACATAATTGTACTATTATTTGCTGTGTCATTACAAATCTAAATCTTACTAACGTTTTTGGTTTGTATTTCTCTGAAAAGAAATACTTTTGTATTCAAAAAGTATTGTGTTAAGAGTGCCGATTACATTTCAGTAATCTCTAAGAAAACTGTGTTTGATAATTATTTGGTATACGAGCAATTGTCGGGGTAAAAAGTAGTATTCCATTAATGCTTAACGGCTGAGCAAAGGCTTCCTGTGAACTTTTAACTTATTTTAGGAGTCCAAAAACATCCTACGCTGCTACGATCCTATGATCGAGTTGGGTGATTTCAGTTCTTAAACTCTATCTTTTAATTTATTACACCGATTGCGATTTTCTTCATTTCGGATTGGTGTTTATGGTGTTGGAAACTAAGCTCATAACACAAATTAAGTTTAAAAAAAAAAAAAAAATATAAAAAAATATTTTAAGAAATTATTTAACAAATTAAGTTTAGTAACAGAAAATGAAAATATTGAAGATTAAAAGATACAGTGTAAACTATGCTGTTCTATCTCGTTCTATTAGCTAGGGAGCTAATGTTACGGGCTATAAGAATGCTGGATGCTGGGTCTGTTTACGTGATATTGCTGAAGAAATGGGACTCATTTAAACGTCATTTAAAGATTGTGGACAGACTATCGTGTCACAGGTGGAAGTAGCAGAGAGGCATCGGGGGCCAAGTCGCGTCACTACCTCCAGACGTGACCGATTTTTGCAAATTGCTGCATCAGATCAATTGCATATTATTGCAAATATAACTTCGACTCAATTGGTTCAAAGGTTTGATAGTCCACTCGAAAGCACTTGGTTGAACACCAAGTAAACTTGTTTCTCCTCCCATTTACAAATTGAAAAGGGAGGCAAACGAGCAGGTGGCTCACGTGATGGTAAGTGATTACCGGCGCCCATGAACACCCGCAATACCAGAGGCATAGCAGATGCGTTGCCTCCCCTCCCCCAGAGTTGGGGGAGGGGGGTGTGTGGGCCACCGGTTACCTGCACTCACCAGACGAAACGCAGAAGTTTGTTAGACTTCTACTTCACGCCGGTATTCTGTGAGGTCGTGGTACTTCCCCGGTCGAGCCGGCCCATTCAGGCAACAACAAAAGCTGATGCGTGGCTCTACCACTGTTAAATACAATTCTCAGTGAGTGTGGTACTGTAGTCACTTAAGCAACTAAATTAAATCGCAACAAACCAAATGACGGCAATAAATTAAAATATATATAATGGATAGCTATACTAAAGTATATACAATAGCTATACTTTACTCTTAAACACTACACGGTGTTGACGCGAGACTTTAACGCAAAGCAAGGCATGAAGAAAGGCTATCTTTAGTGGGCAATTGATTAGTCAGTAGTAGGCAGTAGATTATCTATAGTGGGCCATTGGAGAGCACCGTAACTAAAGAAGCCTGCCGACTCCATGGAGAAGTTGAAATTCTATATGATGAATTTCCAGTAGCGACCACACATATAGTGGAACCTGGATGAAGCCAGGCGGAACCCTCATACATTTGACCAGATTGCAGACCGAATAGTAAATTCTAACATTATGCCTGCTATGTGTGAACTATCCACATCCAAATTGCAACATCTAAAATGATCTAAGACATCGTGAAGAGATATCTCTAAAACTTCACCACCGCACTGGAAGGTGTTTCCAAACTTCTAAACTAGAAAGAACCTGGGAAAAAGTGTCTGATAAGTTCAACGTCGACCCAGAGGTCAGTTGACGGATCTAACCTGGACTTGATTTTCAGTTCGGGAAACAACGCCACATGTATGTTGATTCTCGAAATGTACCTCAAAATCTCAAGCAGAACAATATTCCCCGTAGTGACATACGGAACCGAAACGTGGTCTTTTACTGCAAGCCGTGTGAGAAAGCTCAAGCTTGTTGAGCGAGTTATTGAGAAGCTCGATGTCTCTAAGAATTTCATTGAAGCTACGTATTAGAGATTGGTCTTAGCAATAAATAATCGATTTCTTACTCGACACGTTTCACTGGACGTAATTTTTAGGACAACGTGGCAAGTGGGAAGCGTGTTGCCGTCTTTATGTCCATCGATACATAAATAACATACATACATAAGTTCTGAAAAACTCATTGATACCATACGTGGATCAAACTCGGAGTCTCTTAACTCATATTCTATGAAGTCTATAATTGTTTTTTTTATATTTTAAAATAATATATATTAGGGGGTCATTGTAGAAGCGTGCTCGTCGCGACCCCTGCCAGCTTTTCAGGGCTGCAATTCTACTCAGCTGCGCACCCATGCCAACGAAAGTTAGGGCGTCCCCCCAAGGCGACGCACACCAGTTCGTCCCCGTTAGTGTGGAATGCAGCGAGCAACGCGGCGATGGGGACCGCCACCCGTCACGCACAGACCGACACGGCGGAAGGTGGAGGACGGAGTGCAGAGTTGGCACGTGGAATGTTAGAGGAGGCATGAGAGATAAGACGAATGAGTTGATTGAAATAATGAAAGAAAGAGAATTAGATGTCGTGTGTTTGTCGGAGACCAAGCGGAAGGGCAGCGGTACTGAAGAGAGAATGTTTGGTGATAAAAGGGTTAACGATGCTGGCAAGCTTATACTGGCAGTACGCAAGGAAAAGGGTCTTCTTGTGACAAACACTACTTTTAGTCACAAGAAAATCCATATGTATACTGGAACAAGAGAGAATGAGAGAAGTATGATCGATTTATTCCTGGTGGACCGACCGACTGCGAAAACAGGTGATGGATACGCGAGTGTTCAGGGATGCTGACTTGGGAACGGATCACTATCTAGTGATTACTAGATTTAGGGGTCTGTTCGCGGGTTGGCGCCACCGGACGGCGATACCAGAACCACAGTCGGTCGATAGCATCCGAAGCTGGAAGCTTCAGGAAGCGGACACTTGGGATAAATATCAAGCAAGGGTAGCCGAAAAGCTGGACATCATCGATGTCAGGAAAGAATGTGTGGAAGAAATATGGCAGAGCCTTAGAGATGAAATGGTTAGTGCAGCGGAAGACGTGTATGGAACTATGAAAAAATGTAGTAGTAAAAAGGGTGATGCATGGTGGAATGACGAAGTGAAAGAAGCAGTAAATAAGAAAAAGAAAGCATGGTAGACTATTTGGCCTCTAGTAATGATAAGGATATGAGAGAGAAGAGGAAAGAAAGATATAAGCTCCAGAAAGTTCACACGAAAGCATTGATTGAGGAAGTGCGTGAAAGGAGTAGAATGGAAGCGGACGAAAGGTTGTCGCACAACTTCAAGGAGAACTCCAAACTCTTCTGGAAAGAGGTTGAAAGGACCCGGAGTGGTGCGACAGCCTTAAGAATGAATAAAGTGCTTTCGGGAACCAATGACGTCCTCTCAGAAAATTCGGACGTCATGCAGCGATGGAGCGAATTTTATAGAGAGATGTATGCGTGTGATGATCTTAGTATCCGGGGGTGACGCCGTGACTGGTACGCCAGACTCGGACCTCGATGACACTGAGGTCATCAGTATGAAAGAGATTGAATGTGCGATTAGAAGTTTGAAATGTGGTAAGGCTGCGGGACTAGACAGAGTTACTGCTGAAATGGTCAAGTATGGTCTTGCGTCTGGGACAGCTTTTATCCGCTGTGCAATTTGTGCTGGAGAACGGGGCTGTTCCGGATGATTGGCGATCCTTGGTCATTGTGCCTTTATATAAAGGTAAAGGTTCACATTATGACGGCGGGCTCTATCGGGCGATCAGCTTGACCAGTTTAGCAAGTAAAGTTTACTCGAAGGTTTTGACACGTAGGTTGCAAGAGAAATCGGAAAGATTTCTATGGGAGGCACAATGCGGATTTAGACCTGGAAGAGGATGCACGGATCAAATGTTTTCTCTCCGCATGATCACGGAGAAGCTTCTGGCTGCTAACCAGAAGCTTTTCTGTGCTTTTGTGGATCTTGAGAAAGCATTTGATAAGGTTGTAAGGAAGAAAATGTGGGAACTGTTGCCGGGGTATTGCGTGGATGGTCGATTGCTATGGGCTGTGCAGTCACTTTACTGTGACTGTAAAGCCTGTGTGCGGGTAGGGTATGACCTGTCACCCATATTTAGCGTTCAAACGGGCGTAAAACAGGATTGTGTCATGTCTTCCTGGCTGTTCATACTGCATCTCGACATCTGTTTACAGAAGCTGAAAGATAGCTGTTTGGGTGTGAAATTGGGTGACATGAAAGTAAATTGTCTGCTGTATGCTGATGATGCAGTGCTTATTGCACCATCAGAGGCAGAACTGCAGACATTAGTCACGTGGATGAAAGAAGAATGTGAAATTAATGGTCTCCGTTTGAATGCTAATAAAACTAAGGTTCTGTTATTTGAAAGGGACGAAGAAAGAACGAAGTGCGAAATTTGGGTAAATCAGGAATGTCTAGAACAGGTGAATGAAATTGTATATTTCGGGAGTGCGTTTAGCCGGGATGGAAGATGTGATTTAGATGTGGACAGGCGTGTCGCTGCCGGGAACAAAGTCAATGGTTCCCTGACTGAGTTAATCAAAAGGCAAGGCGTTGTGAAAAGTGCACGCCTTGCAATACATAACGCAGTGTTGGTACCGTCTTTGTTATATGGCAGCGAAACCTGGGTATGCCAGAAGAAGCATAAAAGCAGGTTGAATGCAGTGGAGAGCGATCTCTTCGTAAAATGTGCGGCCTTACCATGGCCGACCGAAAGCGAAACGAAGAGATTCGCAATATGGCAGGTTTGAAAGATGACCTTGTCTCAAAATTGGTTAAGGGCGTGCTTCGATGGTTTAGGCACGTTGAACGAATGAGTGAAGACCGAATGGTGAAGAAAATATATAGCGCGAAAGTTAATATTAAAAGGTGTCGAGGTAGACCGAGACTAACTTTCGAAGACCATGTGAGCAAATTGCTCGAAGAGGGGAGGGTCAAGAGTACTCGGATAACTAGACGTGCATGTATGAAGAAGATGATGAATCTGAAAGAAGCGAAAGAAGTATGTAGGGATCGTGACACTTGGCGATCTGTTCTCTCTGGCTACCCCGTCAGGGATTGTGCGTGAAGATATATAAATACCTAAATAAATAAAATAATATATATCTGTTTATCCTAAGCTATAATAGAACGAAGATTTTATTTTATTTTCGCCTTTTTTGAATAAGTTCATTGAATAAAAAATACTCATGACTTTACGGTTATGTTACTAGATTAGTCACAATAGTATGTACAAGGAACTTAATACATGATCGGAGGTCACTTGAGTAGCGGTTTTAGGCTCGCTGAATGATAACAAGTCTGCGCGTAATTGACAGGGACACCGTAGCGCAATAAGCAGTACAAAAGTAAACACAAGTTTTAAACGTAAACAAGAACTCTTTTTAATTACGGTAAGCAGCTAAGAGAGCATACTACGACTATATGCAATAATTTAATTTTGTTATCATTTTTATTGTGGTGACGGTGTAAGAATATTGCCGCTCCCTCGGGACCACGGGAAGGATCCCGTGGTTGTCGTAAGAGGCGAAATAGGGAAACAGCCTTGAACATCATTATGGCGACCGATAGATGGCGGGATAACCATCTCCAAAAATATCAGACTGAAGATGGGTAGCGGCGTCTAAGGTGCGAGGTGTCTGATACTGCGATCGCCAATCTGCTTTCCAAGCGTGGCGATTATGTCAAATCTTCCCAATGGGAGAGGCCTATGTCCTGCAGTGGACTTTAATAGGCCGTTATGTATGTGTGTATATGTAATTTTTATGTGATTAGGATGAAATACGAGCTAATAGCAGCACTAACGATAGTAAGTGGCTACCCCATAATCAATAACAGGAACATTAAAAAGAAAGTTACAGATTCGTTGTTTGTGGGTGGCCTAAGGAAGATCTCAAAGCCCATAATGACACTGGCTCTGTACCCTATAAAATAGAACACAATAGTTGTTATCAATTGTAACACTGTTGTTTTACGACTGATATATGAATGGTTGTGGTACTGACCCAGACAACTCGTAGTTCAAGAAGCAATTATGTACTTCATAACCGCTTTTGGACGTAGCGATCTGTCACCTTTACAATTATAATCAGGAAGTTATAACTGGCCTCGTTAGTTATGAGTATTATGATTGTGCGGTATTTGGTTAACGATCGAGTTTTCTAATAAATTTTAAGATCTAATAAATAAATTGTTAAAAAATTAACGGTCAGTTTTACATAAACTCTTTAGTGAAGTAAAATTAATGTAATCTAAAATTATAAGGAACTGTTGTATCAAAAACAAGTTATTAAAAATTGTTAAATAACAAAATTAATAAATTGTTAACAAAATCGCAAAACATCAAAAATTCCTGTTTCCGTTTGATGTTTCTAAAAGGTGCAATGTTAAAATTGTTGTATAGAAATGTATTGAGTAAACGTCTCAAGTCAATCAAGCAACTACTTTTTAAATTTAAGCTGGAAGCCGATTAAAGTAAAGACTAGCTACACTTGCGCAGGCTTCGCTTGAGGCTTAGTTTGTTATTAAATTTAGTTCTTTTTTTACTTTTAGTAATGACATGTTATATATTATTTTCCTAAAAATAACAAGTATTACCATGACAAACAAATTACAGTTTTTTTTTACAAATTACAGTAAAAACATCAGTATCGTAATCCTTAAAGACATCATTGAAAAGAATAGCGTTTGTCAAGCGACAACAACGTATACCATGATAACCAAAACAAATCAAATAACATTTTTAATTAACTTTTAAGAGAACATTTTCCGTTCCCGTGGCAACTACGGGGTACAAATTATCCATTCGTACAAACACTTTTGGGAAAAAATCATAATTTCAAGTAAATCCATAAAATACATTTTGACTGTTGCGGCATAACGATGCTGAAATATGTACAAAATCATATACTTCTGGAGGGTATAAAATATTATCTGATCTCGATGTTAACTGACGTGCACAAGTGCTTATTACTTGTACCACACAGACACACACACGCACATATTTATTTTAACAAAAAAAACTATAGTTTTACCAGAATGTATATATATTATGGGAAAGTATATAACTTTGTAAGTGTAGAAAACATTTCACATTTAGTTTACATATCAGTTCATGCGAAGCGGGCGGGTTTGCTATTAATAATACTTCTTAGACTTTCCCTATTTCAGATCTTTTTATCCAATGGGTTTAAAACCACATATATGCCTATTTTAAAATCTATAAATTATATTGGCATACAATTTTAAGCATTTAAACATGAAGACTTATACTTCTGTCTTACTTATCGTCTGAACATAATAAAGACTAATGAATATTGGTAGAAACTTCGAGTTTGTGTTGTGCTCTTATTAGGCGGTACAAGGATGTTTTGTTTTTTGGAATTCATTTTAAACTGGATACGTATGTTCAATTACAGGTCGAGGCTGGAGACGTATTGCTCAAGGTTAATGGGACTGACGTAAACCGGTTCACAACCAGAGAAGGTAAGGAACCCGTCACTTGGCAGACGCATATTTTTGTTTTTGGAATACCCTAACATATACCCTACGTAATGCTAATGTTACTAATGTTACTAATTTCTATTAGACCTAAATCAGTAGTGATTCGATTCTTTTAAAAAAAAGCCTCTATAATTCTAATGTCACTACCAGATTGCAGTCAAACATAATGCCACATCAACAAGTTAAAATGCAAAAGGTCGTTTAAACTCCAAAGCCTGTCATTGAAACGACTACGAAACCTGTAAATACTTTACCATCCTTCACAGATGTGGGTTAAAAGTATTGTTGTATTGTGTCCGGTATAAAAGATCAAAAAAATTTTTTTTACATTTCTATTAGCCTTTACAATGTCATTAATAGTATTCAACGGTAGTTGGGGTCTTTTTCATTTTCAGTGAAACTACAAAGTTTCACTGAAAATGAACAAGACCCCAACTACCGTATCCCAGCACGGGTTTAGTAAAACATTTAGCTTGATACTCCAGTGTAAAAGTGCCATAGCAAAAATCAATCTAAATCGGTGTCGCACAATGTTAGGAAGTGGTCGGACCGCAGACGAACCGTTGGAGAGTTTTGTTCGCCTATTAAGACTGCAAGTGTGACCGCTATATTATGAGAAGTTGTTAACGCTAATTCAATGATCGCGTTATAGACGACGCGTGCTAGACACGCGAATGAGTAATTTGTCTTTTACAAGAAAACTTCTTTAAATGTGGATGTTTCAACGCCTCTAGATACGGAGTCATATTATAATGAATTGTATTTTTCACCAATAAGATGAACCACTCACGATTAGCGAAAATATTATATCTTCTTCTTCTCAGCCTGTATAGAAAATATTATATAGAAAACTAATGCATATGCGATAATTCAAGGAACATTTCCATAAATTATCCGCATATGAGTTGCAGTGGTTATAGTGTGATGTAGAGGAATTATTACCTCTCATAGCACTCCACGTAATATCTCCCGTAGAATCGACAGTTGTCGAAAGCATTTGGAAATTGTCACGTTAGTCAAAATCGGTCACCTGTTTGTTTGTTCTCTTGTATCATCTATGCACAGACAGACAGAGAAATGAGTGACCGCTTATTTCTTTTTAATTATCCTTTACAAATGCCAACCTACCTCGGGCGGATTGCTAGTGTTTCATTGGGATTATGAGTTCGTAATCATTTTTATGCTGTTATTACCGCCGTATCCAATGCGTGTCTAACACTTTACTACGTACTGTACCAGTCTGGGCGTTCAAAGTTTTGTGAATAAAATATGTTTATTCCACCATTTATCGGAGGCTACAATAATTTTCTGCAATTTCACTTATTTTACTTTTACGACTCCTAGTGGACGGGAGTGGTGGATTCTTTGATGCCGCCCTCGCTCGTCAATAAAATTTTATAGAGTCATACAGTGCTCTTTAATTGTGACGCGAGGCACAGATATGTTGAGTTTTAATGTTGCAGTGTAGCTTTTTTAGATTAACATAATATCTTCACGCCATTCCCCTTACAGGAGTAGACAGAGGTCTAGACAATTAAGTCCTTTCAACCCACCTTCCACTGAACACATGTTTTAGCACAACGTACAGGTGGTGAGCCCGTCGCCTTCTTTATGTTCTAGCCAACGACAGCAATTCGGGTCTGACTCTAATTCCGATCACCCAATCACTCGGCTATCGAGATAAATAAAAATATAATAACAATATAATGTTCTAATAACAACTGTAACTATACCATTAGGCTATCGTCGACTAAGCCGTTAAACAGAATGGGTACCAGATATAGTGTATGTGATCCCGAGTTTTAGTTACTCTACTACCCAATATTATATTGCATATAAAATTTTAAAAGGGATCAAGCATCGATGTTTTGGTGATAGCCGGATTCGCCCGCAATGTCGCTAATCCTTCCTAGGACGAAAGTAGGGGCAACATTTCGGTTACTGAATCACTGCGAATCATACAAGTTTAAGATGCCACTATTTTGCACGGATGTTCTGTGATGAATAGTACTCCAGATAAGCCGATCTATTCATTCAGTATTACTAACGGCTACTTGCCTTTACCTCGTACAATATAAAACCAGGCATTGAAGATACAGTCATTTGTTCACCTTCCTGTTTAAAGCGCTTTATCGTACTTTATCTTATATGTGATTGCTGTTTCATCAATGTTACATGGACTTAAGGAAACGAATTATCAAACATCACTTGTATAGTAAATTTAATTGAGGATAATAACATTTGAATAAAAAGTGCATGAGACTCTCATTATATATTATAGTAAATATTCTTCTTTTTTTTCTTCACGCTATTTCCCATGCTGGGGTAGCCAGAGGTCGTTAGAGAATTGTTTCAAATTCTTTATTCGATTAATTTCCGTGGAAATTATAACTAAAATCTGCTTCAGCCAACAATTTGAACGTTTTGCTCTCTTGTTTCAGTTTTAAAATGTTTACGACTCTCGTCCGATCCCGTAACTTTGAGACTAAAAAAGGGTGAGTATCGCTCAATACTTGGTTTAGTGTTTAAGTTATCAGTAATTCTCTCGAATGAACTATGACATTTGCCGACCGAGACGGCTGCAAATAGTAAAGTTCGTATATTCCCGAGTGGTTTTATTGAGTTTGCGGAGTGTGTCTCGAATGAGAGTTGCGGTACAGCTGGTAATTTTATAGCTCGCAGTCCGGGCTCTCGGGACCGCGGGATAACTTGTTCGCGAGCGTTAGTACCTCCTTTAAAAATGTAAACGCCATTCACTGGAAGCACTCAACATATGATTCTGTCCCTCTTAGCATGTCATAGTAAATAATTTCTATTGTTGCAGTAAACACACTTTCGAACAATATCCCTCGAAGTCTTTATTTCTCATATGTTCCTTTCTAAATTTTATAAATAAATATCTTCACGCAATTCCCAATACAGGGGTAGACGGAGGTCTAATCTAGACAATTAAGTCTCTTTGACCCACCTTCCACCGAAGATATTTTCGGGACAACGTGACAGGTGGTGAGCCCGTCGCCGAAATAATCAATTTTTATTTACCATAAAGCCCGTAATAACGAAACGCCCGCGCAGTTCAGATATGCAATGCGATGAAAACGATTAAACCTTATTTTCTTGTTTGATAAATTAATCGCAAAGTGGAAGCCTTACGATATCATCAATCCACATAATATCTTCTATGCGTTAAGTTTTTATTTACAAAATATTTTGTACTATTATGATTGACTGCCCGGCTTGGTGCTAATTGTGATATTGGTATAATGCTCACTCACTCATATGACAAGGGAGAAAGTATAACACTTAAAAATTTTTGTTACACAATAACTTGATTTAATTTATATTTACTCAAGACACTGTTCTAGTATACATAATATTGCGGGGAATCGATGGACGCAGGTTCGTATTGCACGGACTAGACCTATTTTACCGAGCAATGATCACCTTAGTAACGCCGGCCAATAATGCTAAAAGAATCTTAACCACGGTGGCGACATGACGCTCATATGTGTACCGTCAATAACAGGTCGTCGAAAACGATATTTCTATGTATCACTGTGATAATTAAAGGTACCATTTAGGATGCTCAATATGAGAATGGAACTTAACAGATCCGGAGATCAAGGCGAACGTGAGACGGTACATAACGGCGGCGGCCGAGCGGCGGGCCACCGCGGCGCGGGCGAAACTCGAAAAGTAAGTAGAAACCACTTCGTCGCTCCTAATTAAATTGTCACAGCCGATGTTTCGTTGGCACGTATCGATTTAGTTGAAAAGAACATTCTCAATAAGTTAGCTGCGGCTCGATGCGAGGACGCGGTCTTTTGAATTATTAAAGCAGATCAACTAGAGTTACGTTATCCATCAATTTTTTACGTTTAGTGCATAAAGTAATCAATATTCAGATTTAAATCTGACGTGCCCTGTGTTATGAGAAATTGTACTCTGGCTTAGTATAGAAGTTAAATTATTTTAACGTAATTGTTTATTTTGTTAACCCAAATTAACCAATCCCTCCTCTCTATATTATTTATATATGGTATAGAAATAAAGTTACGTGATTCATAAATAAAATCTCAAAAAAAAAAAAAATTAATTTGCCCAATACGACGGCGCAATTTTAAGTTGTATCTATTTTCGTCGAAAATTTATATTTAGCCTCGCCTCGTATGGACGCGGGAAGTCAACCCTCAGACAGGCGATATCCGACTGCGATAAGCAATAGCCGGAACCATATGGGCCGCAGACAGGGGCGCCACCCTCTGTCTTCGACACGTCACAACGTTAGGGAGAATGTAATGACGCATCTGAGTAACACTATAGGGTAGTGTAAAAGGTATTTACTTTAGGCAAGGCACGTGTTTGAGGAATTGCATTTATTGATTATTTAAATATTTAAATAAATATCTTCACGCAATTCCCAATACAGGGGTAGACAGAGGTCTAGTCTAGACAATTAAGTCCCTTCGACCCACCTTCCAACGAAGATATTTTCGGGACAACGTGACAGGTGGTGAGCCCGTCGCCGCCTTTATGTCCAAGCCAACGATGGAATTCGTACATAAGTTTTTGAAAAACCCATTGGTACGAGCCTGCCACCTGGGGATCGAACTCGGGTCTCTCGACTCGAAATTCCGACCACCCAACAACTCGGCTATCGTGACTTTTTCGAACGTATAATGTAACGTAAAAGAAAATTAAAATAGTATTACTGTATAGTAATTATTACTAGGAATGTTTTCCATTCATCCCAAGCAGTTATTTTACTGTATATTTTTAATGGAACATTTAAGATTTCATGAATGCTATAAAAACGTTAATATAGTCCATAACGTGTGATGCCATTTGCCATTAAGGAGTAAAATATATTGTCTAGTTAACGGTGTCTTTCTACAATTTAATCACTGGAACTGTGAATACTCAAGGAACGACCTTATTGCAGCTCCTTGTATAATAAAACGTCGAGCAATTAGCAGGAGGGCGCAGTGGGGACGCAGTCACCTCAACTAGAGGAGACCAAAATAGGTCCACAGACACAAAAGTAATGTGACGTTTATTAAGAGAGGGCTTGAAATAGCACTCGTAATTGCGTATCCAATTAAAAATTCTTCCTTAGGAAATACTGAGGAAACAACACCGCGGTATTGTATCGCCAAATGACGCAATTTATTTTCTGCTGATTTTTTTATCGAATACAAATAATATTTTTCTTTAAATATTATGAGTGTCGGTTGTTAAAAATATTGAAAATATTTACTTTCAAATGAAGGTTAGGCAACATATTAATAACTTTTGTTTCAACGTAGCTTTATGCTGCTATCACAAGAGCGAATATGACGCATGTACTAGTTTGCATTGAATCGTAGTTTTGCGTCTCAATGTTATCACAGACGAAGAATGAAAAGTTTTTAAACGTTACAAAATAGACGTGCCGACTATGAAATTATTACGTTCGCTTAATATTTATAATACAGACATTTTTATTTTAATATATTTTCACGCCATTCCCAATACAAAGGTGGACAGAGGTCTAGACAATTAAGTATTTTCGACCCTACTTCCACCGTCGACATTTTTTTAGGCCAATGTGACAGGTGGTTACCCCGTCGCCGTATTTATGTTCCAGCAAACGATTGAAACAGGACGTAAGTTTTTTTTTAATAAATCCCGTTGGTTCGAACTCGGGTCTCTTGACTCGAATTGCGACCACTTAACCACTCGGCTATCGTGACTTATTTTAATAAGAAATAAAATTGTCGTATTTCAGAAGTCACCTTAACTTTTACAGCTACAACTATAACAATACGTTTATATCGTTTCTTACCCAATGTGTAGGAAAGTTGGCAGCGAAAGTTCTGCTAAATTGGTTCGCAAGATCATTGGACTTAACTACCGGAATAAAAACAATGACATATTATTGCCCGGGCATTTGAAGTGATTAAATTTTATACAGGTACACTTTTATCCATATTACAATCATACACATGTTATGTGTTTAGTTGTTAGTTACCTGACCTAGAGTACTTGTTAAGCCGCGGGTCTCTAGTTCGAACCTAGTCGTACCACTATTTTAGTTAGAAATACAAATTATTGATTTTCCTCTTATTTATATTACTTACGGTATGTACGCTGCGAAGTTACGTATCGAAAGTGTTCGGTTTCGTTAGTTGCATATGAAGCTTTTAAAAGAAGTATTACATATGCTACTACAACTGATATAATTTTAATATAAAAATATAATCACGCCATTCCCAAAACTAAAGTAGACAGAGATCTAGAGAATCGAGACTTTTGACACGCTTTCCATCGAAGACATTTTTTGGAACTAAGTGACAATTTTGTTTTTTTATTTTTTCAATTCTAGAACCAGCTCGCCACCTTCGAGTAATACGAACAGCAACTCGTCGAGCAACTCGTCCGGCAACGGATCAGCGGTGCAGTCGGGCGACAGCTGCGAGGCTCTGATCGCGGAAGACAGGGGGAGGCGGGGGAGGGTCGCGCAGCCGAAGTTCGAGGCGTACATGATGACCGGCGACTTGATACTGAACCTGTCGCGAGTGGAGCACCCGCACCACAACCACCACGCACCAACGCATCGCACGCACTATCACAGGTAAGGCCATTTTAACACCAAAGTGTTATAATATATAGATTAATACACACATAGATAGAGACAACGTAACGTGCATTACTCTAATGTCTACGTAAGCAGCATTTTTATTATGAAATTAGTAACAATGGTATCAGAACTTCCATGCTTTTAAATTTAGGAAACTTTTAGTATGTATATAAAATAAAAATGTGTAGGTAGCATATCAAAGAATCTATGTAACGGTTACAATATATTTGAATTGAAAAAGGCAAGATAGCCGAGTGACATACGTTATTAATACTTTGCACATAAAGTTGGAAATTTATAGAGTGGTTGGGTGGTCGGAATTTCGAGTCAAGAGACCCGAGTTCGATCCCCAGGTGGCAGGCTCGTACCAATGGGTTTTTATTATATGTAAGACGACGACGGACTCACCACCTGTCACGTTATCTCAAAAATATCTTCGATGGAAGGTGGGTCGAATGGACTTAATTGTATATATATATATATATATATATATATATATATATATATATATATATATATATATATATATATATATATATATATATATATATATATATATATATATATATATATATATATATATATATATATATATATATACATATATATATATATATATATATATATATATATATATATATATAAATTTAAAAGGACCACTATTTGTATTTGTGTATAATAATGGGCAATATAGTTAAGGAGACCAACATGAATCATGACTCTTCTACTCTTACTAGTACAGCTGTTCAGTATTTCTAAGAGGGAAATCATTCCTTAAATGGAAAAAGTAATATCTTGAGATTTTCTCGACTAATGATTTAACACGTTATTAATACTTTGCACATAAAGTTGGAAATTCGAGGCTGAGTTGACGCCACACTATCATATTACTGGCCTGACAGATGTCTAGACAATGAATTCCTTTTAACATAATTTTCGGCGAAAATTTTTGGCACTGGTGATGAGCCTCTCGCTGTTTTAGAAATTAAGCCATTGTCCAAGCTATCGACACAATATAATTACATACATATGTATTTACATCGACAGATATTCATACATACTTATAAACATCCATGACTCAAGTACTAACATTCATATTCATCATGAGTCACGATAGCCAGTGGGTGGGTGGTCGGAATTTCGAGTCAAGAGAACCGAGTTCGATTCCCCAGGTGGCAGACACGTACCAATGGGTTTTTCAAAAGGTTATGTACGAATTATATCGTTGGCTTGGACATAAAGACGGCGACGGGCTCACCACCGGTCACGTTGTCCCGAAAATATCTTCGGTGGAAGGTGGACTTAATAGTCTAGACTAGACCTCTTTCTACCCCATTTTGGGAAATGCTTGAAGATGTTGTTTATATTTATCAATAAAACCCGCTACGCCTTGCGGGATTCGAACCAGCGACCCTTGTCTTAGAAGGCAGTGACACTACCAATTCGGCTATCGAATTATCAATTGGTTTCTGTGTAAAAAAAATATCTTCACGCCATTCCTAATACAGGGATAGACAGAGGTCTAAAGAATTAAGTGCTTTCGACCCACCTTCCACTGAAGATATTCTGGGACAAGATGACTGGTGGTGAGCCTGTCTCTTACATGTCCAAGACAACGATATGAATCGTACATAAGTTTTCTAAAAAATCTGTAGATCAAACTCCGGGTCTCTTGACTCGATTCTGACCACAAAAATCACTCGGCTACCGTGACTAATATGTCAACATTGTGTATAATTTTAGATATAATTCAACACCGGCGTCTCCAAGCGAGAATCGTCTGGCGGCACGCGTCGAACTCAGCCAAAGACACAATTCCTCCCCGGAAACGGGCCTAGTCGGAGAACACGCTAACAAAATGTACGTTCGCTTTCTGCATTTACTACATTTACTATTAAATTTACTATTTATTGTGTACATAATGTGAAAAAATTAATGAGTATATATTTAAAGTGTTGTATGTAGTAGAGGGAAGCCTTTGTTCAGCAGTGGACTCTTCAAAGGCAGTTAAGAGATAGAGAAAAGATGTAGTCTTATATCTTCTTCTTTAGAAGTCTTATATACTGTCAATTAATACATAAGACTTCATAAATAAATGTTGAAATTATAACATATATGAAACTACTCGAACACTCGAGTGGTTCTATTCTCATTGAATAAAACTTTTATATTTAGAAATTTAATAATATACCCGAAATAAAAATTTGAATTGAAATTGAAAAATAACATAAGTAATAGCAAACCTTTAAATAATCTTTTAAGGATACACTAGTAAACACAAAAACGTCGATAAACGGCGACTAAGGAAAAGCTTCTAGACCTATGTAATGACTACCAGCTGGCGTGATAACAGACTAAAAAATACCAGACCAAAATGTAGTATATCTTTGATTGCGAGCTGAGTTTAAGGTGCGAGGTGACTGATTCTGTGATCGCCACCAAGCTTTGAATGCGACATTTATGGGAATGGATATTTGTGGTCATTTATTCTTTATATTTGGTTCAGAATTATACTAGTTCGCCATTAAAATATTTGTATATTATTGGGTTGCGTAACTTTATGTAAGCCAGCTATCAAATCTGAATTCTTATAAAATTAACAAAACCTATACACTCGAAAAATATTTGTGTGAAACACTCATTTTTGGACAACTGGTGTTATTAAACAAAACATGATCACGAAATAAAAATGATGTGGCACTTAACATTAAAAATAAATGGTATCTGCAGGATTTGATTACATTACAGTTTATACAAATAATTATTGAAAATTTTAATAATATGAGTATACTATATGTGCTGAAATTCAATGAAGTATCGTTAATTTTTATTGATTTTAAATATTTTTTTAAAACAAAGTTTGTTAGGTTGCCGAGTGTGAATAAATACTGAAAAATATTAACATTCGCAGTGGACATTTAATTGACATATAAATTTTGATTTTAAACTCTGTTTATATAGTATTAAAGCCGTTATTCGCGTGCAGGTTCATGTCGCAGCCCGCGTCCCCCGCGGGCGGCGCGCAGGCGGGCAGCGACATGGCGTCGCGCGCGCAGCACGTCGTGCGCACTTCGCGCTCGGAGGACCACTTGCAGGTCGCCACTGTTCTATATGGCTACGGGGTCAAATTCGATCCAGCAGGCCACCTAATTGTATATATCTCATAGAGTTATGCGAGCTCTATGCCCTTCGAACACGAACACGCTATTTGTTGCACTGTTATTTTACAGTGGAAATAGATAAGAGTGTGTGTACCTCGCTCTTGTCTATTTGTCAACCCACCCTGACGACTCCTGGATATAGAAGGAACTATGCAAGTCCGCCCTTTGCTACCTTATTTTTAAGGTGAAACAAATAAAGTCATTATGGTTATTTATAGTCTACCTGAGTTTACTGAAAAATTTTTAACGAAGCTATTCTTCAAGTTGTTCCGAACATTAATTAAACTTTTCTTGTATTTTGTAACCGTAAATTGACATATTCATAAATGTACATTTTCCTTATATCAGAATCTTGTCTAATTTATAATTTCCACTTTTTCAGAAGGAATCGTCTCTAAGCGCTGTAGCGGTGGAGATGGAGGAAGACGTGACGTCATCACTGAACACCCTGCTAGATGCGCGGCCCGACTCCGCCACGCCCGGCCCGCGCTCCGACTCGGATTTAGAGCGAGACAGGTGCGCGAACTTTATTATCTGTTGTTATATTTGTTTGGTCGATTTATCAAATTAACTAAATAGATATAACTATTAACAAGTGTCTTGGTATGTTAAATGACTTGAATGAACGGTTCGCCTTTGATATACCCTGTCTACAAGCACGAATGTTTCTCAGTGGAAGTAACAAACCCTGAAAAGGAGTCCTGTGACCTAAAATTGCACGCAATTAATGCATTATAAAACTACACGTAATTAATACATTTTCATATAACACCTACAAATTTTTAATAGAATACGACGATATAATTAATAGCGTAATTTATACTTGCGATTTAAAAAAAATTAAGATCCAAACAAACATAGAGCGGTTGGCTCTATATTTGTTTGTATCTTAACTTTTTTTAATATTTCAACACACCGCAGTACTACATATATTCAACAAGGATACTGGTATTGTCACCTGACATTGCCAGTATACTTAACAAAGAGAGAGAGAGAGAGTGGAGAGTGTAGGGAGTGCGTGCCGCAGGATCGTGTGGACGTACAACGCGCCGGTGGCGGGCGCGGCGGAGCGCGCGCACTGCAACGGCTCGCCCACCTCCGCCTCCACCTCCATCTCCGACGGCATCTCGCAGCGGTACGTACGCAGAGTATTTCTCACAATCGCCACATTAGATAAGTGGATTGGCGATCACAGTACCTTGCACCTCCGCCGCTGCCGCAACCTATCACCGGCCTGCGTAATTTTGCTTTTAAGATTGGTGGTACCGCCATCTGTCAGTGGAATGATGTTTCCTTTTAGATGCCTCATACAACACTCAGAGGAAGGCAGGGCGTGGTATAATTTTAAATCTGTACCACATGGTGCTAAGGTAAAAGAGGAAACTATACGAGCGGACTCAAGTCACCAGATTTGTATACCGATTTTCCACCTGGTCCCATGTAAGCTCTGTTTAAATAGTTGTAGGCTTATACTATCTAGACCTCTGACTACCTCAGATTTAAAAATATGTTTGTGGTACGGTATTTTTCATGATCTTTGTAAAGGATGTCCTTTGGTTTTAATATTTTTAATAAACAAAACCCGTTGTCAAATAACGGGTACAGCCGTCAGTTTCCGATTGCGACAAATAACGTTGCGCGTGCGCGTGCGCGTGCGCAGGTCGTCGTCCCCGGCGTCGCCGACGTCGGTGTCGTCGTCGGTGATGTCGTCGCGCGCCACGCTGCCGCACCGCGCGCCCGCGCTGCTCACCGCCTCGCAGCACTCGCAGCACTCGCAGCACTCGCAGCGACCGCTCAACGGTGAGTGAGCCCCGGGCATATCGATATCAGCGTTTACAAACCCGCTTTGCTTTTGCACTAAAGTTGCTTACAACTCACTTGATACTTAGATATCTTAATATTTTCTTATGTTTTATATTTCGAGTCGAGAGATCCGAGTTCGATCCCCAGGTGGCAGGCTCGTACCAATGGATTTTTCTAAAAAAACTTACGTACGAATTATATCGTTGGTTTGGACATAAAGGCGGCGACGGGCTCACCACCTGTCACGTTGTCCCGAAAATATCATTGATGGAAGGTGGGTCGAAGAGACTTAATTGTCTAGACTAGACCTCTGTCTACCCCTGTATTGGAAATTGCGTGAAAATATTTATTTATTTATATTTTATTAAATTCTAAAAAATATATTAAGTATTACAAAAATTTAAACATAATGTAAAAAGTGATGGTATTTTTAAATTACACTTATGGTATGTTTATTATATCAGCCTTTTTCAATCTACCGTTTAATGTGAATCTGTTTTCAAAAAGCTAACAAAAAGCATTAAAACTTCCAAGAGAGATTATTAATAGAATTATAAAAAACAAACATGACTTTTGCCTTTTTTATTTATGGCATAAAAGATAAAGTCCATAATTTCTTGGAATGTTTATAAAAAGCCTAGTAATATACTAGTCTAAATCAATGGTCCAACTTGATTGGATATTCTCATACCAGTTGATAGACAGAGCCTTATTTGTGTGCTAACAATATTTGTTTGTTTGTGATATATAACCATAGTATTTATTTTGCAGGTGACATGAGCCTGTCGGAGGCTGTGTCTAATATATCCAGTCCTGACTATCAAGATCAAGACGATATGTTCGACACCGGTCGCGAGTGTCCTAGGATGGAACTTTCTGACCCATCAGACTCTGATTCAACCATATTGGTATCGGAGCCGTGTCATAAAAGGGCGAAATCGAATTCCTCATACTCATATGATCCCGATAGTGATGTCACACTGAATGGAGAAAATAATAAAGACTATAGAATAGTAATACAAGTGAAAGGACCAGACAAACAAAGTGTTAACGCGAGTGATAGTGTAAATAATAACAATAACAATAGTAATTTCACACAGAACAGTAGAGAGAATGGGTGCAATTCACCTGAAAATCAAGGTTATCAGGTAAGGCATATTTTTGTTTATTATTATATTAATTTGTTAATCATCAGTTGAGTATAGTTTTTATTTATTAACAATTAACAATAATTAACAGACTTTTACAATATTATTCAAAGTTTGGTATTTTTTTATTTTTAATTAAAATAAATACCAAACTTTTGATATTTGTTTTAATCAATTTATAAAAAAAATATTAGACACTATACCTACTTTAAACACTATTATTTTATACTATTTTTATATAAGTTAGTTTTTTCAACACTTCCTAATATTTAAAACTTTTTAATGTTGTAGTTTTTGTGTTTCTTAGGAGCTGAATTCAGATGGGGGCTCAGATGAAGGATCAGATGGAGATTCTTTACATTCCTTTCACTATAGTCCAAAAGCAGTGGACATTCCTTCGGCGGAACGTCTCGCCAAGCGGCTCTACCATTTAGACGGGTTCAAAAAATCTGACGTTTCTAGACATTTGAGTAAAAAGTAAGTAAACACATCTGTATCTTATTAAAAATATATATTATTGTTTATCTTCAGTAACATATCTGTTGTACAATTCATAACATACGGCACGCTTCACAAGCGGATCACCGATCCCGGTACTCTGCTGAATTTACCAAACACACTGCTGAATGTTGTCCGATTGCATTACCAAACACACAATTCCTCAGACTCTGGCCCACCTGCAGTTCGCTGCATTATGCACAGATAGGGTTGAGGATGATAGTCCTGCGACCAGCCAGTAGTCGACCCCGACCGCTGGGGCCTGAGGGGCCTGAGTACGAGAGACCTAGCCGCTAGTGACTTTTTTTTTATAGAAAAGGCCGGCAAACGAGCAGGCGGCTCACGTGATGGTAAGTGATTACCGCCGCCCATGAACACCCGCAATACCAGAGGCATAGCAGATGCGTTGCCGGACTCCGGTTACCTGCACTCACCAGACGAAACGCAGAACTTTGTTAGACTTCTACTTCACGCCGGAATTCTGTAAGGTCGTGGTACCTCCCCGGTCGAGCCGGCCCATTCGTGCAACAACAAAAGCTGATGCGTGGCCTCTGCCGCTGTTAGTAACTAATTGAGGTTCGCGTGTTCGCAGCAACGAGTTCTCGCGCGCTGTGGCGGAGGAGTACGTGCGTCACTTCGAGTTCGGCGGCGTGACGCTGGACACGGCGCTGCGCGCGTTCCTCGCTCGCTTCGCGCTCAGCGGCGAGACGCAGGAGCGCGAGCGCGTGCTCGTGCACTTCTCGCGCCGCTACCTGCACTGCAACCCCGGCGCCTTCCGCTCGCAAGGTGACACGTATCAACAGTGATTAATTAGAGCGGCAATAGCCCAATGGTTTTTAGGGTGCGGACTGCGAAACGTGACGTCGCAGGTTCCGGCCCCGCCATTCGACTATTGGCGTAAACCAAATGCAGACACAGGCATTGCAGCTTCATTGGAGTGGTTAACAGGAATACTAGTAATGTTTTTCGGCATTGCTAGTATTATTTTAAAAAACATACATGCGTACAAAGGGACAACGCATACATTGCTTTGATCCCAAAGTAAGCAGCTCAAAAAAAATCAATAAAGAAATACATACTCTTTGCTCTGATCACAAAGTAAGCAGCTAAAAGTCATATGCTACGGAATCAGAACAATGAGGATATCACAAACACCCAGACCTGAGAAAGCATTAAAAAAGTAATTTCCTACTCAGACCCATCCGGGAATCGAATCTAGGACTTCAGAGCTAGCGACACCATACAAACCGGTGCACTGCACTCGTCTACTGAGGATGTCATGAAAAGAGATTTAATAGAGATATTCAAATTATGACATTTGACAAGTGATATATTATTATATAATATTATAATTAATCTTTTACCCTAGTCATGAATGTTTTTATGAATCTGTAGTAAAGTATACTACTGTCTTGGACACTAAAACGGCGGTAGTCTCACCATCTGTCACGTCCTAAATAAGCTTAGGTGAAAAGTGGGTCAAAACTTCTTCATTGTCTAGATCTCTGCCTATCCCAGTATTAGAAATTGTGTGAAGATAAAAAAACAATGAAACAATTTAAATAATTGAAATAAAGACTTCACATTATCCTGTTTTTAATACATTACATATATCTAAATGATATCATGGAGGCTATTCCTTCAGACATCTCTAAAACACTCACTGGACTACTACGAGATATACCACTAAATGTAATATTCCCAACTTTCTAGTCTACAACGAGACTGCTGCAGAAAGCGGTCTTTCCAATGAACAATTAATAAAGTAGCCTTTCGAATTTCATGTTAAACTATAGTTTCAAATTGAGGAATACATGGTGGTTAACCTTCACAACAATCAGTTATTCGTGACGACGTGTCGTGCGCTCGATTTCTTAATACGAAAACCTAAAATTTCTAAAAACGAATTTTTTTTTACCGAAGTCTTAAGAGCGTGCTTGTGCGACAGACGCGGTGCACACGCTGACGTGCGCCATCATGCTTCTGAACACGGACCTGCACGGCGGCGGCGGCGGCAGCGGCGCGTTCCGGCGCATGACCTGCGCCGAATTCATAGACAACCTGGCCGAGCTCAACGACGGCGACAACTTCCCGCGCGACACGCTCAAGCACCTCTACCACGCGATCCGCACGCAGCCGCTGCAGTGGGCGCTGTGAGTGCGGCGGCGCTGTGCCTCTTTACTTTTCTTTTTTTTTTTTCTTTTTATGTTACTTATTGTAGTATACGGCCAGTAGGACTGTTTACTTTTTCTTTTTTTGTTATTTATTTTAGTATGCGGCCAGTAGATCTGTTTACTTTTTCTTTTTATGCAACTTATTTTAGTATGCGGCCAGTATTTGCTGCACTGTGAAATATTCAAACTTGTTGTCGACGAGCAAAGTGGGCGGTTACTACACCTGATGGCACCAATAACCCATTAAAAAATAAACATCGCATAAATTGCTTTGATCCCGAATAACGAAACAAACCTACTTGTTGTAAACAAGTTGTAAACAACGAAGATATAACAAACTCCCAAACACGAGACAATGTAGAAAATTAGTTTTATAAATTGTCTCGGGTGGAACCCGGAATCTCAGAGCTGGTGACACATTGAAAACCAGTTTTTACGCCACTCACCCACGAAGGGCATGACCCTATTGCAGTGTTTCTATCAGAAGCATCTCTTTAAGAAATGCTATAAATAAATTATGTTTAACAAACAGGTTTACGTAAGGTTTACGTCAAATAAAGAATTTAATATTTTTTACTTTTTATTAGATTTAAGCAATTAAATTAAATTTTAATTTATATTCACTGTCCTCTTATATTTCTTTTGTTGTTTCTTTACAGCGATTCTGAAGCTAACCAAACAGCAATGACAGAAGCTCGCAGCACGCCAGTTGGCAGCAACCCATTCCTCGACGTGCCGGACCAGAGCCGAGCAGTCGAGTACAAGAAGGGCTACGTCATGCGAAAATGCTGCGTCGACGCCAACGGCAAGAAAAGTAAGCTACATTTGCCCCCGCATCTTAAAGTACAATTATTCATCGATTGTCATACTAATTACATAATTGTTAGTGTTTGTCCATCACGAAAAAACGTCTGAATTAACAGACAAACCTAGATCCCCATACCCCGGGAATCAATTTGGCCCACCCATATCCCACTCTTTATACTGAAAATACTGTTTCTGCTAACTATTAAACCGGAAAAAAGCGCGAGGCGCAAATAATAAATAAATAAATATCTTCACGCAATTCCGCACGCAGAAATAGTCACTGAATTGGCTGTGCAGGATTTTAAGGTGATGCTTCATTGCCAATATATTGTAGATGGTTGCATCCAACTACTTATTTATTGACATCGAAGAAGCTATTTTAATATAAGAGCGGTGTTGCTCAAAGAGGAGAGGGTCAAGAGTGCATGTATGATGTAAATGATTAATCTTAAAGAAGCGAAAGAAGTATGTAAGGATCGTGATACTTGGCGATCTGTTCTCTCAGTCTGCCCTGTCAGGGATTGTGCGTGAAGATAAAATGAACTAATAATAACGGTATTGCTCTTTAATATAGAGCGGTAGACTAATAGCCGGAGCGCTCGCTTTAGAGAGCTAGGGACCCTGGTATGATCCTTTAAATCATTAATAGCAATTTTAAGTCATGTATTTTTCACGATGCTCCGTGAAGGATGAAATCGTAAAACCCGTATATCTGAGAAATAAAAATATGTGAGAAGTCTACCAACCTCACGTGGCATGTGACACTGACTTGCGGCGTGGCAGAAGCGTTACAAACGCTCTACTGCACGAATCGGCCTCAAAAATTGTTTGGTGGAAGTCTTTGCCTTGCATTGGGCAATTACAAGACGTTTTTATTTTTACGCCATACTTAATAAAATTATATTGAACATCTATGCCGTTCCTTCCGATAGCACCGTTCGGCCGACGAGGCTGGAAAATGTTCTACTGCACACTACGGGATTTGGTGCTTTACCTGCACAAAGATGAGCACGGTTTTAGACGAAGCCAGATGTCGGATAACTTACACAACGCCATTAGGTAACGATCTCGAAATACACATTGAGTACTCCTCCACAGAATGTGAATTTAATAAATGATATTTTCCTTTTTACAGAATACATCACGCGCTTGCAACGAAAGCGACTGATTACACGAAAAAACAACATGTGTTTAGATTACAAACGGCGGACCAAGCTGAATACTTATTTCAAACTAGGTAAGATCCAAAAAAAACTGTTAGTATATAGAATTTTTTTAAATTATTGAATAAGAGTGAAATAGCTAATTGTCCAGGAAAGTGGCTTCTGCAGCCTAAGCTACAAACAACGTTAATCAAACAAGCTTATAGATGTCGCCCCTGAGGACTGAATTGAATGCTTTAAAACTCGTGATTGTATTGATTCACTACCCAGAACAAAACATCATGAACTACCATTTCGCGGCAGAAATTAAGAGGAAGTTTGGTGTGAAGGAACTGAAGGAAATTTAAAAAGTAAAATTAAACTGTAAATGCCCACTTCTGTGCAAAAACCTTCCCTCAAATATTTGAGAGAGATTATATCAGTGGAGCGTCTGCCACGGTGCTCCAGTGTGCGTTGGCAGACTTCACAAGTCCTAGACATATTTTTTGTATAATGAATAATAAATAAATAAATCTTCACGCAATTCCCAATACAGGGGTAGACAGAGGTCTAGTCTAGACTATTAAGTCCCTTCGACCCACCTTCAACCGAACATATTTTCGGAACATGGTGACAGGTGGTGAGCCCGTCGCCGCCTTTATGTCCAAGCCAACGATGGAATTCGTACATAAGTTTTTGAAAAACCCATTGGTACGAGCCTGCCACCTGGTGATCGAACTCGGGTCTCTCGACTCGAAATTCCGACCACCCAACCACTCGGCTATCGTGACAGATGTAATGAATAATGATTGTCAATTTTGAATTAAAAATATATAATATTTCTATGTAGCGACTCAAAGGAGCTGTGCTCGTGGGTGGAGACGATCAACTTTGTATGCGCGGCGTACTCCGCGCCACCGCTGGCTGGCGGCGTCGGCTCGCAGCGCAAGTTCCAGCGCCCGCTGCTGCCCTGCACGCACACCAAGCTCGCCATGGTGAGCTGCGCCTTATGTGCATTGCGCGACGTCGCTCGCAGCGCAAGTTCCAGCGCCCGCTGCTGCCCTGCACGCACACCAAGCTCGCCATGGTGAGCTGCGCCTTATGTGCATTGCGCGACGTCGCTCGCAGCGCAAGTTGCAGCGCCCGCTGCTGCCCTGCACGCACACCAAGCTCGCCATGGTGAGCTGCGCCTTATGTGCATTGCGCGACGTCGCTCGCAGCGCAAGTTGCAGCGCCCGCTGCTGCCCTGCACGCACACCAAGCTCGCCGCTCGCGTACTGCGCGACGCACACCAAACTTTTTCTTATATGTTTATTAATTAACATGATATCTAAATACTATATTTGAAAAAGCTAGTTTTAAAAAGCGAATGTTTTTCCAGCGCGAGCAGCTGGCGGAGCACGAGGAGCGCGCGGCGCGGCTGGAGGAGGAGCTGGCGGCGCTGCGCAGCGCGCGGGACGCGCCGCACGCGCACACGCGCGACAAGGACCACTACCTCGTGCACGAGGTGACTCTTGTTATGGGAATCGAGCACACAACTTGTAACATCGGAGCAGCTGCACGTGCATATCCACCTTCACATCGGTCCCACAGGCTACGTGTACCTCGGCCGTCGCAGTCCATCCCATAAAACTGGATTGGTCTTTTGAAATGACACGTTTTTTAACTAAATTTATATTATTTTAACGTCTGTCATTTGTACGCACACAGATAAAGAGGTACCGTACGTATGCGTACGTGATGCGAGCGCGCGCGGGCGGGGCGGGGGCGGAGGAGGCGGCGCCCGCGCTGCCCGAGCGGCCGCAGCACCCGCAGCACCCGCAGCAGCCGCAGCAGACGCAGCACCCGCAGCAGCCGCAGCCCCCGCCGCCCTGACGCGCCATGGCGGTGTTCGCCGCATGCGTGCTCTGACTCCGCGCCGCGCCCGCCGCTTGCCGCCGCCGCCGCCGCCACTACGTCTGCGTCCAGCTCGACGCGAACAATTGAACATTCGTATTTACCAATATAAAATTCGGTGTTTATAATTTATATCCTTCTACAAATATTCAGACACAACTCATGGATGGATCCAAAAATCTGTAGAAACATTAATGTTTTGGCCGTCGAAGTGATTATTAATTTATAGATAACATACACAGGTCACAAGATTTTGGATTAAATTATAGGATATGAAGATTTATTAGACATCTGAATCTTAAAGACTACAATAGACCAAATGCCTTATTGATTGTAGTATAGCCCAAAGTATTCTGCCCTTAGGAAGTAGATGGAAGTGTTTTAAATCATAAATAATTGCAATTCCATCAACTTGATCGATTTAATATGATGTTTAGACCCTTTTAAAAAATTAAAAATATTTAATTAATTTAACTGAATCTCATTTTGGATAACGGTTTTCTAAAAGATTAATAAATTTTAATATAATACAGTGTTATATTTGTCTATGTGCTGTTGTATTATACTAAAATTTGTCTACTATATGCATAATCCATGCATAATTATGAAGTAACATTAAAAATTGTTGACGATCAAAAGTTTACATTGTAGGTATTCCAAGAATTTAATTGAAAACTGATAAATATTAAATTATCTATAACTAGCTATCTTTCTATTTCTGTAATAAAAATTCTATGCAGTATCAAATATAGATGTAATTAATAAATAATAAAAAAATTTATGAATGAAATGGTCTAATATATAAGGTGATCTATAAACTACGAATGCAAGGATGGCGGATGCACGTTAGATTATGCGGATTAACAGTCCAAACTGCCTCAGAAATCAGCTCATGTTTTTCACGCCATTGGTACTCTGCTAAAAAGACTGAATAAGATACTCAAACGACATTCCATTGCCAATATAAGCGAAATTAAAGATCCGGGTAGCAAACGCGGCGGGTGGGCATTATTAGTTTTTATGTGCGGCACGTAAAATTAAAAAAAATAATCATCTAGTCCTGTCTTCCTGGCAACACATATTATTGATTTTTAATAATGATGTTATTATCGCCCTTGTATGTATAAATATAGGTGGGGTGATGCAGAATTGTGAGTTCAAAATGTAAATATAAAGTACAGAACTTTAAGCTTTGTCCTTTTCACAATTTTGTTGAAATGAAATATCATTTGAAACACCTTAAACATTTTAGTAAAATTATTCTAATTTAAAAATTAGAATTTTGTATTAAACAATTAATGTATATGTAAATTAGAGTGTATTATGTTGTCTTATTTTGATGCCGCTAGTCGAGCTAAAGGTTATATGCTTTAAACTTCTTTCTTATTTTCTACTATTGGCTTCAATGTGTATTATATAATTATTTATACCATTCCATGAAAGGCTATCTTGAAAATTTGAGTCTTTTAGTTTGTGTATAATAATTTTTTCCATCATTATCGGATATTATTTGACAACGGCTGGATTTATAACGATGATGTACATAGATTTTATAGTGTTTGAGACTGATAAGTGAAGTTATTTATTTTGTTTGTAAATCAACCAGTGTCAAATCTTAGGCGTCACTATTCAACTATCGCACCTGGGATCTCAGATGCAATTATATATCTTCTATTGTAATGTCTATGTTATTTGTGAATATGACATAATCATAGTTCACATTGAAATCATAAAAAGAGCAGGCTTTATACCTAACTTTCTATATAACTATAGTCTGTAGTTTAGCCGATAGTGCCAGTAAAGTGATATTAAACTCCTTGTTTATTTTCTATGAAAAATGTAGAACGAATTATTTTGAAATATTTTTAACATTATCTGTCTGTACTCATAGCACGATCTTTACCATTTTTTCATAATTTGTGTAGAATCACTGAGTACCTCTCCTTGCTTAGGACCGTTTTATGAAAAGTAAGTGCTTAAGGTAATCACAATATTAACTTTAAATAGACGAATTTTAACATCAAGATCATTAGCACTCATAGTTGAACTATGCGGCGTGTTACATGACTTGTTACCAGATTATATGATATTTTAGACAGTAAACTAACCATGAAACAGCAGCAAAATATATTTGCAGTCATGAAACATGCTGCATAGTAAAAATAAGAGGCTTACTTAAATGACTCAGTTTTAACATACTTTTACTAACTACCAATTGCCTTAACTCCACAATTTTTATACATGAAGTTCAGTATAAGTTAAGACAATCACGCAACGAGCAGGTAATTTTAGAATAGTTTTATATAAAGTTATTCATATGATAATGTTGTTGGGGAGATCATGCTATAGTTATCAGATTAGTATTATATAAATCGTATTTATGAATTTACAAATTATCAAGGGGTGATCTACAAAGTATTCTACCTTCTCAGATAAAAATGCCCTTTTTAATTTTATTTTCATGAAGTATAGAAAGTTGAGTCGTACAATTTAATTATTAAGTTTTGGTACTGATTCTTTTCAGTGGGTACTACTTTCTTAATAATATTGTTATTTTGCAGTTGTTAATAATCAAAGATAATATGTTATAAACTATATTTTATTTAAACATAACATGACATCGTCTAAAATGAAATGTCTTTCAATGAGAGTGGCTTGTTTATAGTTCATCTTTTTGGACAATTGTATTGCTTTGTAAATAAGTTATTTTTTACGTTTTATTTACATATTACAATTATTTTTTTATGATTTACTGAAGTGTATAGTTTGATTAGTTTTGTTTTAAATAAAATGTTTGTGCTATATGCTTCGAAAAGTTTTTGTTCAATAACCCCAAGGTTACCTTCACGAATTACTGCTATATTGTGCATATGCACCATTATTATACTATATATTGATTGAGTGATATTAGAGCATAGTTGGCTTTAACCACACTTGCTGGGGTTGTTAATTGCAAAACTTTCATAAACTCTTTCAGTACACTATATGTGTTACTAAAAATACTACCAGATTTTTTTAGTACCATAAATAAATAATAATAAATATCTTCACGCAATTCCCAATACAGGGGTAGACAGAGGTCAAGTCTAGACAATTAAGTCCCTTTGACCCACCTTCCACCGAAGATATTTTCGGGACAACGTGACAGGTGGTGAGCCCGTCGCCGCCTTTATGTCCAAGCCAACGATGAAATTCGTACATAAGTTTTTGAAAAACTCATTGGTACTGCCACCTGGGGATCGAACTCGGGTCACTCGACTCGAAATTCCGACCACCCAACAACTCGGCTATCGTGACTAACATAGCCGAGTTGTGACTATAATTATATACCATGTGACTATAATTTCTAAGCTATTGCTATAATTACTTTTATTTACATACTTGATTAAATAGAAGATGATGGAATACTAATTTTAATAATTTTAACCCTAAAAAACACAAGTTTGCGCGTTTACCGCTAAAAAGAAACCCTTCGTCGTGTCACCTCATTTTGAGAGCACTCCCCTAGTTGCCGCAGCCAGTATCGGAATCCTTGGCGTCGACATATCGAGCAACGTTCAGTTTCGCGGTCACTTGGAAGGGAAAGCCAAATTGGCCTCTAAGAAGCTTGGCGTGCTCAGTAGAGCACGACAGTACTTCATGCCGGCCCACCGCTTGCAACTTTATAAGGCGCAGGTTCGGCCGCACATGGAGTACTGTTCGCATCTCTGGGCGGGGGCACCCCAATGTCAGCTCCTTCCATTTGACCGTATCCAACAAAGAGCGGCTCGAATCGTCGACGACCGTGTTCTATCTGACAGGCTAGATCCCCTGGCATTGCGAAGAGATGTTGCATCTCTTTGCATTTTTTACAAGATTTACTATGGGGAGTGCTCTGAGGAATTGTTGGGATTAATCCCAGCCGCTGAATTTCACCATCGAACCTTACGGCATAGTCAAAAATTCCATCAACACCATCTTGATGCTTGGCATTCCACCACAGTGCGTTTTTCGCGGAATTTTCTGCCACGCACTTGCACTTTATGGAATGTGCTGCCGTCAGCGGTTTTTTCGGACCGATACGACTTAGGGACCTTCAAGAAAAGAGCCTATAACTTTCTCAAAGGCCGGCAACGCATCTGCTATGCCTCTGGTATTGCGGATGTTCATGGGCGGCGGTAATCACTTACCATCACGTGAGCCACCTGCTCGTTTGCCTCCCTTCCCCATAAAAAAAAATACAATCTTGGGAATTTTATTTTATTGAAAGCATAATTATGCTGTATTTATGTATTATTAGCTCATAATGCTGTATTCTCTTCAGCATTAAGTTTAAGTAGATCTATATAGATAGAAACTGGCTTTTATGTAAATAAAGAAAAATCAATTCACAATAGCCAAATGGTCGAATGATTGGAATTTGAATCAAGAACTAGAATTGAAACTTCAGGAGGAAGGCTTTTGCCAATAACATTTTTTGAAATCTAAGTACGAATTTTATCATCGTCTCGGACACTAAAATAGCGATAGGCTCACTGCCAGTAACATTATCCTAAATAAATTCCAGTGGATTAAGAACAAAAAGGACTTAATTGTCTAGACATCTATCTACCCCTGGGCATTGGGAAATATGTGACGATAAACAAATTTTTTGTTTGATCGGTAGTTCGTTTTCTAATAGTTAAATGTGCTTAAGGGCACTGATGTCTACCATAGAATAGGCTAATCTGTGATTGAAAACTTGACATCTTTAGTTTTGCAGAAATAAATAAATTTGCACAGTTTCAAAGACAAAAAATAAAAAATAAATAAATAAATAAATATCTTCACGCAATTCCCAATACAGGGGTAGACAGAGGTCGAGTCTAGACAATTAAGTCCCTTCGACCCACCTTTCACCGAAGATATTTTCGGGACAACGTGACAGGTGGTGAGCCCATCGCCGCCTTTATGTCCAAGCCAACGATATTCGTACATAAGTTTTTTTGAAAAACTCATTGGTACGAGCCTACCAACTGGGGATCGAACTCGGGTCTATTGACTCGAAATTCCAACCACCCAACCACACACCAAAAAATAAAAGACAACATAATTATAATTTATTTATCATAATTACTTAATATCTACATCCAAAGGCATAGTCAGTATTTTTTTGCAAAGGCCGTTGTAAAGGATGAGCAAGTAATTTAGCAATACAGTCATGAATTTTTGTTGCATTTCTTGATACCTCATATACATAGGAATATCCATTATCCAAGTCTTGCAAAGCATCATATATCTCTTCACATTTGTATAGTGCACAATCTTCTTCATGAGCTAATAAAATATCTATATAAAAAAATAATTGTTTTTTTAGATAAAGAAAATAAGGATCATCCTGTGGAATTTGAGGGACACAATTAGATCTTCCATATAAAACAATCATTCGAACTGTGTATGGTGGAGGTAAAATACAGTCTGCCAGGCTATATTCAGGTATTTGTACTTCTTGTTTTATTATTTGGAAAATTTTTTGAAAATCAAATGTTTCCGAAGTACTCTCTTCTGCATCAAGATAATCAATAATATTTATGATGTCTTTCAAATTGTTCGTAAAATTTTGTAACCAACAAGGTTCACTATCTTTTAATACAATCAAAGCAAATTCGGTCTTTTTATTAATGGCATGTTTTGAATAAAGAAAGAAATCTAAAACTCTCTTCAACATATTAACTGGTGTAAAGGTTGTGCCATCACCTAAACGGTACAGAGAATTTTGATTATCATAGCAAATATCCAAACAGAGTATTATTTTCTCTGCAACATTAACATTCGGTAAATTTGGTTTCTGGAAATTGGTTAAAGTCTGGTCTCGAAGTTCTGTAAAATTTTCACGCGTTTTTTGGTGCTCCATTTTCCTGTAAAGAATAAAATCATATTTCAAGTAAAATTAAATAACAATTGTCATGGATAATGCAATTTAAAAGTACAAGGCAAAAGAACAAACCCTGAATCATTAGAATTACAAGAAGACAACATCTCTGGAGAGTCCATGATTTATTAATTACAGAATGATATAATTATACCAAGATATTGAACTAGTTTACATGCAACTAGGAGTAAAAATATTTAATTTAAACACGAAATAAATCTCAAAATTTATGATATTTAATACATTTACCCAACAATAACAAACAATCAAAGACCACCATAGATAACATAACATTTATATATAACCACAACGTTATACAAAATTCTCGCAGTATATTTTAATAGGATTTTCCATGTATGCACAGAGAATACATTCCCGGCAGTGTTCCCAACTCCAATCAAAAACCCTAAAAATCATAACAATTGGATGAAAATCCCCCTAATAAATAATATAAAAAATTTACAAATAATTAATTAATTATAATTAGGAATATAATTTAATTATTCTGTTAGTAATTGTCTATATAAATTATTTTATATATCCATTATATTAATTAAAAATTTTAACAATATTTCTCCGGGCATTAACGTAACTGAGTCGGATTCTCTTTACCTCCTTGGAGCGTCGTTTTTTATAGAGAGTATGAAACCTCTTTTGAAAGTAAAATTTATCAATTTTTAGAGCACGTTAGTAAACTGTTTATTCTTAATTCATATAGCACTTTCTATTTTAAAGTATAGCGTTCTTGTTCCTAAATTTACTTATTTACTACGCTCTAGTCCAGCATGGATATGTTCTTGATTTCTTAAAATAAATATACATTAATCTCTAAATAGCTTTTGAAAAAATTCTAAATTTATCTTTAGTCTTTTTTAGCTGGACTCAAGCTACTTTACTTATCAGATTTGTAAGTATCGGTATAAGCGAGATTTAAAATATTGCGCTGCCGGCTTTCCTTGCATCCGTACACAGTGTTCACGATTTGTCTAGTAAAATTCTTAAGACTGATTTGGACTTGACCTTTGCCACCGAGGCAATCGAACCACGGTTTCGTCATTGTCCCGGCGAGGATATTTCACTGGAATCTAACACACAAAAACAGTGCTTTCTAGGTGTTTCGAAAAAGGAATCCAGTTACTGGCTACATGCCATCAAGTAATCTCGGTAACCCTTAACATTACTGGATAGCGAAAGCTGGACTTTCATGCCAAAAAAGTGCCGGCAGACTATCTCGTCACGTCTTCTTGAATGAAATCATCTGAAGGGCTCTTGTTTCCATAAATTTTCCCACGGTTTTAGAGCCTTGTGGAACATTTAGGGAGGATGGTAAGAGGCCCGACGGCTTGACTTTAGTTCCATGGGAGAGAGGCAAAGCTCTTGTGTGGAACATTACTTGCATCGATACATTAGCGGCCTCTCACATCAAGAGTACTTCGATAAGGGCCGGGGTGGCATCACAGGCAGCTGAAACGGGTAAATGGCGTCAATATGAGTCTTTGAAAGGAGACTATATATTTGTTCCAATTGCCGTAGAGACGATCGGTCTGTGGGGTCCCCGCGCGATGCAGTTTCTAAAGGAATTGTATGCGCGACTGGTCGTTGCTACTGGTGACAAAAGGGCTGTTTCTTTTCTCGCTCAACGATTAAGTCAAGAACACTGGCTGCATTTCCACGTTGAATGGCTAGATTCAACGTGGAAATGCAGCCAGTGTTCTTGGTACCATGCCACGAGGAGTAGGGCTCTACAAGTATAATAGTTTTTAGTTAATAAGTATTGTAAATATTAACATAATTTTGTTTCTGTATATAAGTTCATTTCGTTTACTCGTCTGATAAATACTGTATATTTTCATCATATAAATTACACATAAAACATCGACAGGCTTACCACCTTTTGCGTTTTTACAAAAATGTCTGCAATGAAAAGAGGGTCGAATAGAATTAATAGTCTAGACGTATGTCTCTTCCAGTATTGTAAATGGCATGAAGATATTATTTTTATACACATTTTTCTTCTTCTTCTTCTTTATAGCGTATCAAGAGTCCACAGCTGAACATAAGCCTCCCCAAAGCTTTCCACGACGAACTGTACCCGATGGATGCAGGAGGTCGATGGATGGAGGTGGCTACCTCCATCCATCAACTTCCTGCAACATTTTGCAAATTACAAAAATTAAATTACGTTGCTGTTTTTGTAGTTTATTTAAAAATCTGTACCTTTCAAATCGGGATCTATTTTCAAATTCTGTTATATATATTGGTGGCGTGTTGTCTCCTCTATTATTCTCTATTTTCATCAATTCGATTTGTTCACGTATTAATTCTTTCTACCACCTATATGCAGATGATTTACAAATTTATTTGCAATGTAAGATACAGGATTTACCTAACACGATTAATTTAGTTAATACAGACCTAATCAGCATCTCTAATTGGTGTAATTCGTTTGGGCTCAAAGTAAACCCTTTGAAGACCCAAGTCACTATCATTGGAGGCACTAAACTAATGTCGCGTGTAACTTTATCACAGCTTCCGCCGGTACTTTTCGAAGGGATCGTTATACCATATAGTGACAAGGTCAAAAATTTAGGCATTACTTTTGATAAAACATTATCTTGGGTACCACAAATGAGTGAGCTAAGCAGAAAGATGTTTGTCGCAATAGGTTCTCTCCGAAGATTGCGCAACATACTCCCCATTCCTACAAAGATTGTGCTGGCTCAGTCTCTCCTCCTACCGATCCTTGATTACGCGGACACTTGTTATCTTGACCTAACCGAAGAGCAACTTAACAAACTTGAGCGGCTTCAGAATTATTGCATAAGGTTTATATTTGGGTTGCGAAAATATGACCACATCTCCGAATTCCGCCTTAAGCTCAAGTGGCTTCAATTCGCCTTCGCAGGAATACTCATATTCTTCATCTACTTTACTGCATTCTGTTCAATCCCAATGCTCCACATTACTTGAAGGATAGATTTGAATATCTAAGTAGTTTACATTCTTTTCCTCCGATCACAAAATAATTTTCTGCTAAGTACTCCAAAACACTCTTCTTCCTTCTATGCTAACTCTTTCACTGTAACTGCTATACGACTTTGGAATTCTCTTCCCTTTATATTAGACAATCTCAATCTCTTTCTATCTTTAGAACTAAATTAAAACTTCATTACCTATCCTTTTAATAATCTGTCGTCTATTGCTTATAGAAAATTTGTTTTCCATTTCACTTCTTATCCTTTATATATAATTTCTTTGGTTTTATATGGTATATATATATATATATATATATATATATATATATATATATATATATATATATATATATATATATATATATATATATATATATATATATATATATATATATATATATATATATATATATATATATATATATATATATATATATATAAATATTCTTTATTGTACACCAAGACTGACATAGAAATTACAATTATAATGGACTAATGTCCATTATAATTGTAATTTCTATGTCAGTCTTGGTGTACAATAAAGAATATTTTACTTTTACTTATTTATTATTATACTTTTACTTATATTTCAAAAATCTGTACCTTTCAAATTGTTGATTTAAAAACCGCTTTCCGTCAGAGCTGTACAATAAAGAATTCAAATCAAACGAGTAAATAACAATCAGTGTAGTCACTAATTGTTATTCTCTTATACGTATTTTCAGTGAGCATAAGCAACGTAACCATCGGTCAACACAGACTAGTTGTAATCAAGTAGTAGTTGTTTAGCCAGCGGTTTTTCCGGTCTGATACGACTTAGGGACCTTCAAGAAAAGAGCCTATACATTTCTCAATGGTCGGCAACGCATCTGCTATGCCGCTGGTATTGCGGATGTTCTTGGGCGGCGGTAATCACTTACCATCACGTGTGCCACCTGCTAATTTGCTTCCCTTCTTTATAAAAAAATCAAGGTTACTTTGGAGGAAATGTATCGCACCCTGTATTTGTATATTTGATAAACACAATGGTAATACGACTAGTCGCTTAGCTGATAGGTCTGCGATGGACTAGATTAAATAACTCCAGGCCCTTTTCTTCCTTCATTTTTCTTAACCGTTTTCCAACGAGCCATATCTGCTGTATTGTTGCAGCGGTAGAATTCGTATTCGCAAATAACGTTAAAAATAACTTACATACCTCTTTCGCTTCATTCAGATTCGTCATTTTCTTCATAAATTCTCGTCGAGGTATCCTCAACGTGCCCAAACCATCGAAGCACGCCCTTATCCATTTTAGTGATAAGGTCATCTTTCAAACCTACCATGTTGCGAATCTCTTCGTTTCGCTTCCGGTCAAGGTAACGCGGCACATTTTAGGAAGAGATCTCATCTCCACTGCATTCAACCTGCTTTTATGCTTCTTCTGGCATACCCAGGTTTCGCTGCCATATAACAAAGTCGGTAACAGCACTGCGTTATGTATCGCAAGGCGTGCATTTTTCACAACGCCTTGCCTTTGGACTAACGCAGTCAGAGCACCGTTGACCTTGTTTCCGGCAGCGACACGCCTGTCCACATCTATATCACATCTTTCATCCCGGCTAAACGCACTCCCCAAATATACAATTTCATTCACCTGTTCTAGACATTCCTGATTTACCCAAATTTCGCACTTCGTTCTTTCTTCGTCCCTTTCAAATAACAGAACCTTAGTTTTATTAGCATTCAAACGGAGACCATTAATTTCACATTCTTCTTTCATACACGTGACTAATGCCTGCAGTTCTGCCTCTGATGGTGCAATAAGCACTGCATCATCAGCATACAGCAGACAATTTACTTTCATGATACTTCATCGTTTCAGCAGTAACTCTGTCTAGTCCCGCAGCCTTACCATATTTCAAACTTCGAATCGCACATTCAATCTCTTTCATAGTGATGACCTCAGAGTCATCGAAGTCCGGGTCTAATGTACCAATTACGGCGTCACCCCCGGATACTTTACTAAGATCATCGCACGCATACATTTCTCTATAAAAGTCACTCCATCGCTGCATGACTTCCGATTTTTTGAAAGTAGGATGTCATTGGTTCGCGAAAGCACTTTATTCATTTTTAAGGCTGTCGCGCCACTTCGGGCCCTTCCAACCTCTTTCCAGAAGAGCTTGAAGTTCTCCTTAAAGTTGCGCGACAACCTTTTGTCCGCTTCCATCCTACACCTTTCACGCACTTCCTCATCAATCAATGCTTACGTGTAAACCTTCAGCAGCTTATATCATTCTTTCATCTTCTCTCTCATATCCTTATTATTCCTAGAGGCTAAGTAGCCATGCTTACTTCTTCTTATTTATTGCTTCTTGTACTTCGCCATTCCACCATGCATGACCCTTTTTACTACTACCTTTTTTCACATTTCCACGCACTTCTTCCGCTGCACTAACCATTCCATCCCCTAAGGCTCTGCCATATTTCTTCCACACATTCTTTCCTGACATCGATGATGTCAAGCTTTTCGGCTACCCGTGTTTGATATTTATCCCTAGTGTCCGCTCCATGAAGCTTCAAGCTTCGGATGCTACCGATCGACTGTGGTTCTAGTATCGCCGTCTGGTAGCGCCAACCCGTGAACAGACCCCTAAATCTAGTAATCACTAGATAGTGATCCATTGCCAGGTCAGCACACCTGAACACTTGTGTATCCATCACCTGTTTTCGCAGTCGACAATCCACCAGGAATAAATCGATCATACTTCTCTCATTCTCTCTTTCTCTGGTGTACATATGGACTTTCTTGTGATCAAACATAGTGTTGGTCACATAAAGACCCTTCTCCTTGCATACAGCCAGTATAAGCTTGCCAGTATCGATAACCCTTTTATCGCCAAACATTCCTAACACCGACTCGTATCCTGGCCGAGCGGTACCAACCCATCCATTCAAATCAACACATACAACAATTCTTTCGTTTCCCCTAACAATATCTAGAATTTTTCTTACTTTTTCCCAAAACTCCTCCAGATCAGCCCTGGACGACGAAGCTACCGGTGCATAAACAGCCAAAAGGAATGACTTCGTCAGTCTCAATTTAAAGCGAACCCAGAGAAGTCTTGAGTTCACAACCTTGTATTCAGTCATAACATCGAGCAACCGAGACGACAGCAGTACCCACACTCCGTGGCAGGCGCTGTCGCTCTCCGGGACTCCGGACCATAGAGCTAACGTCCTGCCATGGTGCTCTTCAGTAGTTCCGTTTGGTCTCCGACAAACACACGATCTAATCCTCTTTCTTTCATTATTTCGATCAAATCATTCGTCTTATCTCTCATGCCTCTTCTAAAATTCCACGTGCCAACTCTGCACTCCATCTTCCACCTTTCGCCGTGTCGAGCTGTGCGTGGCGGGTGGCGGTTCCCATCGCAGCTTTGTGCGCTGCATTCCACACCAACGGGGACGAACTGGTGTGCGTCGCCTTCAGGGATTCCACCATGCATGACCCTTTTACTACTACCTTTTTCACATTTCCACGCACTTCTTATCCTTTATATATAATTTCTTTGGTTTTATATGGTATATATATATATATATATATATATATATATATATATATATATATATATATATATATATATATATATATATATATATATATATATATATATATATATATATATATATATATATATATATATATATATATATATATATATATATATATATATATATATATATATATATATATATATATATATATATATATATATATATATATATATATATATATATATATATATATATATATATATATATATATATATATATATATATATATATATATATATATATATATATATATATATATATATATATATATATATATATATATATATATATATATATATATATATATATATATATATATATATATATATATATATATATATATATATATATATATATATATATATATATATATATATATATATATATATATATATATATATATATATATATATATATATATATATATATATATATATATATATATATATATATATATATATATATATATATATATATATATATATATATATATATATATATATATATATATATATATATATATATATATATATATATATATATATATATATATATATATATATATATATATATATATATATATATATATATATATATATATATATATATATATATATATATATATATATATATATATATATATATATATATATATATATATATATATATATATATATATATATATATATATATATATATATATATATATATATATATATATATATATATATATATATATATATATATATATATATATATATATATATATATATATATATATATATATATATATATATATATATATATATATATATATATATATATATATATATATATATATATATATATATATATATATATATATATATATATATATATATATATATATATATATATATATATATATATATATATATATATATATATATATATATATATATATATATATATATATATATATATATATATATATATATATATATATATATATATATATATATATATATATATATATATATATATATATATATATATATATATATATATATATATATATATATATATATATATATATATATATATATATATATATATATATATATATATATATATATATATATATATATATATATATATATATATATATATATATATATATATATATATATATATATATATATATATATATATATATATATATATATATATATATATATATATATATATATATATATATATATATATATATATATATATATATATATATATATATATATATATATATATATATATATATATATATATATATATATATATATATATATATATATATATATATATATATATATATATATATATATATATATATATATATATATATATATATATATATATATATATATATATATATATATATATATATATATATATATATATATATATATATATATATATATATATATATATATATATATATATATATATATATATATATATATATATATATATATATATATATATATATATATATATATATATATATATATATATATATATATATATATATATATATATATATATATATATATATATATATATATATATATATATATATATATATATATATATATATATATATATATATATATATATATATATATATATATATATATATATATATATATATATATATATATATATATATATATATATATATATATATATATATATATATATATATATATATATATATATATATATATATATATATATATATATATATATATATATATATATATATATATATATATATATATATATATATATATATATATATATATATATATATATATATATATATATATTCTTTTCCTCCGATCACAAAATAATTTTCTGCTAATGGCCTTTCCATTTGTTTATCTATTTTTTTTGTCAGTTAGTAAGTAACGAGTAACATTTCCGGTATTTGTTTTATTTGATGTATTATTATTGTATAGGCTACTCGAAAGAATGCTGCACATAGATAATACGTGAATGACTGAAGTTTTGAGCTAGCAAATAATATGTGACCAGGACAACCTACCGAGGCAAATTTCACGAAAGGAATTGTCCTTAATCCAAATTAACCTAAATTTTAAATTAATTAATTTACACTTGCCACTTGCACTGCTTTGCGTCCCATCAAGTCAATCGTTATAAAAGAAGCTAGAAAGTGTAAGATGTCTCATGAAATCATCATCATTATTTATATTAAATGTTTTTTTTTACCAATTGTTTGGTAATGAAATTCACGCTGTCTACTAGGTTATTTGTTTATATGGGGCGTATTTGTGCAATGAATATTTCTTTCTTTCTTTCTTAATTCCATGTTTGATGTTTTTCAACATTTGATGTTTCGAAAATGAGTTACCTATGTAATTGTAGCAGAATTAAAAAAAATAGTAAAATAAATAAATATCTTCACGCCATTCCCAATACAGGGGTAGACAGAGGTCTAGTCTAGACAATTAAGACTCTTTGACCCACCTTCCACCGAAGATATTTTCGGGACAACGTGACAGGTGGAGAGCCCGTCGCCGTCTTTATGTCCAATAATTCATACATAAGTTTATAAAAACCCATTGGTACGAGCCAGCCACCTGAGGATCGAACTCGGGTCTCTTGACTCGAAATTCCGACTGCTCGATCTTTCGGCTATTGTGACATAAAATAACTAGTGATGTACTTTTTGACGTATTATATATATTCTTTGACTCTTTGTCCCTGTCAGCCACTGAGCGGTCGTAGTATAACGTAGTCATTATATACTCTTTGGCGGACACCTGACAGATCTCAAAATCAGAAGTACATTATAAATTTTATTTGAAAAAACTCAGTAGCCGACTGTAGAAACGTAATACAGTCAATGTTGATTAATTGTAGCTATAATTACATTAGCAATGGATTATCAATATGAACAGACTAGTGAGATCGAAGCGTTAGATTCGATATATTATGGAGAGATGAAAAGTATGTGTACATTTATATTTAATGTGTTTTTAGGTTAAAAAATATATATTTGCTAAACTAACCACTTATAGTTTTAGAGACAGAACCATACAAATTTTCTATTCCAATAATGTCTGAGGAATACGAAAGTACCGGAGAAGGACTTTCGTGTCAACTTACCTTTACGTATACATCTAAATACCCTGATGAGTTGCCATTGGTAGAAATTGAAAATGAAGAAAATTTTGACGATGTGGACAAGAATCAGCTATTAGAACACTTGCTTGATCAGGTAATTGCATTTACTGTTAGAATACCCTTGTTTTCGATAATTTACTGTGGTAAGCATTACTATCAGACATTGTCCTGGACTGTACGTAGGTAGATATTCGAATGTATCTATCTTATAGTTGCTGGTTTAAAATGTGCCGCGCTAGATCTAATCACCCTTTAAGTTTGTCAGTCCAAACAAATATTTAACATCTGATGTCTATTTTAGTTTGTTCTTCATGGGTTGGAGAAAAACGCTGCTTCTGTTACTTACATTATTATATTAAAAATTTTCATCTTCTGCAGGAATGTGCTGAATTTTTTGTTTTAAGAAGTCCCAAAACATGCACAAAGAAAGAAATAGAAGTTTCCCAGAAGTGACATTTAAGTATTATACTTGGGAAACCTTTGAGACAATAATTTTTTGAGACAATATCAATATTTAAGCATCTTCTTTAATATTAAAATTGAAGAATTAGATTAAATATTGATTGTGTTGTGTCATGTGAAATTTGCCGAATAATAGATCTGCATCAATTAAACTAAATTAAATGTTAAATTTATATGTGCTCTGACTATATGATCCAACTATTATGATCTTATTTTGGTTGAAATTAAGACAATACTATTATTAATTAATACAGGGAAAACAAAACCTAGGCATGGTCATGGTTTTTACATTAGTATCAGCAGGTCAAGAGTGGCTAAATGAAAAATGGGATAGCATTAAAAAAGAGGAAGAGGAAAGGGTTCTTGCTAAAATCAGAGCTGATGAGGAAGCTGAACAGGTGAGTTAATGTTTTAGTACAATTAATATTTAGTTAAACATTAGATAGATCATAATGATAGATGTTTCTTTGTGAACACTATCTGTTGGTTTTATTTGATGTTTTCTGCTAGAGTTAAATTAATTTTCTTTTGTAACAGTGAATATTTATTGTTCCACAGAAAAGATTTGAAGGAACAAGGGTGACAGTGGAATCATTTCTAGCTTGGCGGAAACAGTTTGAAATGGACATGGGCATTCCAGCTAAACGGGAGAGAGAAGGAAAAGATAAAAATAAACTTACTGGCAAAGAATTATTCTTGAGAGATACTACACTTAATGAATCTGATCTTAAGTTCCTGGATGATGGTAAGATTAATAAGTATTGTGCTACTGTTATGATAACCTTATCAATGGTTTTGATAGACTTGAGAAACACAATGTTTAGAATCAGCAGAGTTTAGACACAGTCATAATTATATATTGTTTATTATATTATGCAAATAACAATTATATGTTGGCCATACCTGTGCTACTACTAAAGCTTTTTTTGTAGGTAGAAACTTAAGTTTATACTTTGTTGAAATAAGTGTTAACATTTAACAAAAAACCAACTACTATGCACTAAGCTCTGCTAAACTTGTATTAACAAGTCTGAATATAATACACTTCACAACTGTGAAATGTATTATATTCAGTTAAATTAATAATACAAGTAAGGGGCAGAACTCTGCCCCTTACTTGTATTATTAATTTTCAAACCACACGCTAATGTAAATTACACATGGATGTAAATTGGCAGATAGTGCAGGCATTTTTTTGGCATGCAGTATTTTCAAAATGTGTTGAAAATATGATACAATTCTGTCCATCAGTGTGGCCAAAACTTGTTTAGCAGCAGTTATAGCGGGAAGTGACTGGTTTGGTGCAGCTGCAAGCGCTTGTTTCCCTGCAACATATACCTCGTGCTGGTGAATCCAACAGCTCCAACAGGGGAGTCTGTTGCCCTCGTGGGCTTGGTGGTTGAGAAGAAAGTGGCATCCATATTCACATTCCCTAAATCAGGAAAATGGTTGCCGAGTCAAATAAGTCACGATAGCTTAGAAGTTGGGTGGTCGGAATTTCGAGTCAAGAGACCCGAGTTCTATCCCCAGGTGGCAGGCTCGTACCAATGGGTTTTTCAAAAACTTATGTACGAATTATATCGTTGGCTTGGACATAAAGTCGGCGACGGGCTCACCACCTGTCACGTTGTCCCGAAAACATCGTCGGTGGAAGGTGGGACGAAGGGATTTAATTGTCTAGACTAGATCTCTGTCTACCCCTGTATTGGGAACTGCGTGAAGATATTTATTTATTTTAGGAAAATGGCAGTTTACAACGCTGTAAGCATTCAGTGTGGGTCCAATACAATCAGTTTGTATCTCTGCATAGATATTAAAACAGAGTATATTCAAGGTTACCCCATCTCTGCCATTTTATTAAGTTAAAAATCTCTAATTTTTTTTATAAAATAAATAACAATAAAAACTTTTAGGCATGTGCATTAACATAGTCTAAAAGTTCACAATATTTAAAAATGGTGATATCTGTTATCGATTATTGCTATTACGGTATCACATGTGGTGAGATAACCATTACAAAAGTAACAGATAAAATATTGAAGTACCTTTTATTATTGTATTACAGGCGATGCAGTCAAAGTGGATGAATCGTTATTCCAGGACTTGGATGATTTGGAGCTTTCAGACGAGGACGAGGACGACGAAGACTATGTGCCGGGGCAGAGCGGCAGTGAGAGTGATTAGCGAATAATGATGCGCTCCAAATGCGAGCGCCAGTGACAGACATTTTGTAGTGACGTGCATACGAGCGTGAAAGTTTAAACGGAAATCTACATATTATGTTAACGCTTGAGGTAGGCTCCGAAACCAAAACTTAATTGGGATTTGAAAGGATGGCATTGAAATGCTACATTATGAGACTGATAAATAGCATCTTTGACAATTGGAAACCTCACCTTCTTAACATACAGCATATTGTCCACTGGCAGGATATAGGTCTCTACTTAACTCTAATTAAGATGTCGTATGAAGATCACAGTTATTGACTGCCTTTAACCTTATTTGTTAGCTACCCACCCGGCTTTGCCTGCTGTATAACACTTAACGCATAACCCTAATTAAAAGTAGCCTATGATACTCCATATAACATGATCTACCTGTCAGTGAAAGTCTTGTTAAAATCCAGCTGTTTTAGAGATTACGGAACAAACACAGACGGACAGACTAAAATTGTAAAAAAAAAATATTTTAGTGTATGTATCATATATATTCATATACATGTAGCAAAAAATCGTTATTTCAATATTACGAACAGACACTCCAATTTTATTTATATGTATAGATAAGGCTCCTATATTCACTATAGTTATTATAATTTATATATTGTAAGTAATGGTCTCCTTTCTTCCCTTTTCTAAATTTTGGTTTACTTAATACCTTAGTTGATATGATATGTTGATAATCACTCAAATTTCAAGTTATCAGAAAGGTTTATTGTTCATAATATAATAAAAAACAGTTTGTTTTTATTTGGAGAATAGTTTTTATTTACACTTTGTCACTAGTTATATATATTTACAACTAACAAGTATGAAAAAGCGATTGGGTTACAACGTCAAATATTTTAATCAAAACACAACTATTACCAATGCAAACAAAACAAATTTAACTGGCTTACAATCACATAAATGAGTATTAACAGAGTGAATAAAAAAATACACAATAACACTAGTGCAGTCTTGACAACGAAGTCTGGAAAATTATGACTAGAAAATTATGACTAAGTTCTATAATTAAATCGGAGATATGTATAATATTTCATACCAATAGTGCAAATTCTTAAAATTTCGATTTGCAATAACCCGCATTCTTAAAAAAAGGGTCGCAAATAATATCAAATTTTATTACCTAACACTTTAAAAAGTATTTTAATTTTTCTTTAAAATGATAACGATTCAAATACACGTTACAGAAGAATAATATTTTATAAATTACAACGATTATAAAAGTACACAACACAATACAACAACAATTTTAAGATATATTTTAAATCCCCAGAGACTGCTTCTAGAGGTAGATTTCATTGCTATGATTCAGCTGAAATAAGGAATAGGATAATTTCCTGTCAAAATTTGCAAAAAAAAAATACTGAAATTGCCTTTGAGAGACCCATGTCCTACGATAGGCTTACCCAGGCCCTTAAGTAATTTAACAGCACTCTAAATATTAATAAACAGAGCTGACCATATGACTTCTAGAATTAAAAAATGTTATATTTCTTAGATTTATTTAAATATATTTATAAGTGGTGTAAGAATATTGCCACTCCATTTCTTTCCGTGGGTGTCGTAAAAGGCGACTAAGGGAAAGATCCTACAAAATCCTAAGGGCAACCGATAGATAACCGCGGGATAACCATCTCTAACAATGTCAGACCAAAATAATCAGACCGAAGATAGGCAGCAGCGTCTGAGGTGCAAGTGGTCTGGTGCTGCGATCGCCAATCCGCCTGCCAAGCGTGGCTATTTTGGCAAATCCTCCCCTAGGGAGAGGCCTATGTCCTGCAGTGGACTTTAACAGGCCGTTATGTATGTATGTATGTATAAATAGATGGTCGTGGTGGTATCGGCTTAAGAATATGCTACCACCTTCTGTGTCGTAAGAGACGAATAAAAAAAAGCCTAATATATTGGCGGTATAACAATCTTGAAAAAATACCCGACCAAAATAGGAATACCGGTGAGAGGTAGCGATGTCTAAATTGAAAGAGGTCTGGTACTGCAATCGTCAATCCCCTTGCCGAGCGTGGCGATTATGGCCAACCCTCCCAGGAGAGGTCCAGCAGTGGACTATTACAAGCCGTTAGGTATATATTATATAAGTGTGCTGTTACAATATTAGGTACTGTACCTACCTTTGGCATTTAACAAAATATTATCTGTAATGTGAGTTGCAGCACTTTATAACAACAATTTGTTCTAATAAATGTGATAAATTATCCTATAAAAAGCGCTATACCGCTATAAAAGTAATACTAAAAGGCGCAACTATTAAAAACCTACGAACAACTATTGAAAAGAAAGAAGTTAAGTAATGTAAAATCGTTGAAAATCTACCTGCAATGCAATTATTTCTAAGGTTGAAACTACACTGAAGATACTGATAGTACAAAATCTATTCATCTATCACAAGTCCCCATTTCTCTAATGCATCAATGTGTCACGAGTAAAACAAAACACCATATTATTTTTATATTTTACATTGCCACGGGTTGTAGATGTTTTCTAATTAATTTTGATAATCATCCAAATTCGAAACATATTTTTCTTATTACCCTTCCAGCGTATCTGTAGCGTAGTTTCTATTGTTGTACATTGAAGGGGAATCTATAAATATCAATATAAATTTATAGATGTATATCTTTGAAGTTTCAAGATAAGTAATATTAAAATTTCGTGTATAAAGTATTCTTAAATTTGAATCGACTGCCAATAAATTATTTAGAAACCTAATATTAAAGACAATAGTTAAACAATGATTTCGTAACTGATACGAAACTTTTAAACGTTTAAACATACACATACATTTTTCAAGTGCTAACATCTAAAAGTTAAGCAGATTTATCATAGATTCGACATCACAACAGTTTTCAGTGGCTCGCTTAGGAAAACATTCTGAAAGATTTTCATAACTGAATTTTGCATAGGTTGCTATCATACTATTTAAAAGCACTCTATTACACAGTAGATAAAAAAAAATATAAAGTGTAGTTGTGTAATTGTAAATGGAAAATAACGAACCAACAACATAACAAAAAAGGAATCATTACGGCACCGATAGATATCAAATAGGCAACATTTGAAAAAAATTATATCGCTTCAGACTTTACCAGGTAATTTGCAAGGTAAGCTTTATTACGACACAAAGATACGGTCATTCGATTTTGTAACACGACAGGTGGCGAGCCAGTCGTCGTCTTTATGTCCAAGCAAACGATATTAATCCTACGTACATTTTTTTTGAAAAATAAAATCATTAGTACGAGCCTTGGGGATCGAAGTCGGGTCTCTTGACTCGAATTCCGATCACCACACCACTCGGCTAAATTGAAGAGAAATATCAATTCAATTTATTAAAAAAAAAGGACAATGCTCATTACATGTATAATATTTTAGAAGCTTGTCATGATTTGATTATTTTCTTCCGTGATTACTTTTAAGCATACGTTTATCAATGCCGTCACGCTCAGTTCGAGGTAGCCTGAGTATTCCTTAGACCTTACCAACTAGTAAACATGTTTCTAAGTAACCAAATGTTGTAATCCTTTCCTACTGGTGGTGGTGGTGGATAAAAGTATGACAGAGGAACGTTACAATTACATATAAATTCTCCAGACCATTATAATATAGTACTCACATATAAACACGGGAATAATTGCGGTCCATCAGTATTCAATGCCATATTGAATCGATAATTCATAAAATTTAGCAAGGTTAGAAATATTTACTGTGATTTCGCCAAATCTGTTTATCCACGTCAGACTTTCTACCTTTCTATCTTGGGCCATATCTTAATGCTTATTTTTATTGATCATCTCATTTATAACATTTTAAAAATAATAGTATAAACTCGTTTTACGGCCACATAGTTCATGTACATATTATCGTTAAATAGTAAGGTGTATTGAGAAAATATTTTACTTCTGTATCTAAATATGGCTTTATGATATTACTAGATTTGTCCGCTGCTGAGCCCGTCTTAATACACCAACTAGTATTTTAAAATAAATTGGGAGAAAAAGTAGCTTTTAACCGTCTCTAGGGACCAATCTACCTCTACGATAAAATTCATTAGTATTGGTTTAGGTTTAGGCGTGAAAGCCTAACGAATAAAGAAACAAACAAACGCACTATCCTATTTATAATATATGTAGGTATGATAAGGGATCTTAAGACACATTCATTTGTAAGTGATGGTGGACCCAATGATGCGAATTAAATATTATGTATATTTGTAGGTCTTTTTACATGCACGGCATTTAGACATTCTGAATTTAATACCTTACGAATCTAGCCTACCTAAAGCTTGTGTAAAAATATTTGGATGGGTGGTTTTCAGATAGAGCTACAGTAAAGCATATTTCCAGTAGGTAGCGTTACATCTAATCAATAATCGTCTACACGTCTGTCATCCGATTTAAGACCGTATCCTAATTAAAATTAGATCTAATGATTGATGAGAAATACAAACATGAAAAACGAAGACATCGATATCGGAAGTCAAACCGTGGAAGATTCTTTAAAATATAGTTGCGGCTATGTATACAGGCCGTTAACGAAACCTTACCCATTTTAATAGCACTTATTTAATTTTAGCATTAAAAGAGGCAAACTGGCGAATAAATTTATGTTAATGGGTGCCTCGCGTCAAAAATTTAATTAGATATGCAGAATATAGTAGTCAAAAACGAAATTCAAGAATATTTTTCATTAGGTATTTGATTTATAAATGCTTGTTTTTTTTTTGTTAACAACTTTTGACAGATAGTTCATTTACATCATTTATTCTTTTCCTTTTATAATAAACATTAAAAAAGTACTTTTGGCAGTCAAAATTTGGAACATAATGATGGTGTAAGTTTTTGCTACGTTTCTATTCCACAGTTTGGTCAACGGTATCGTATCTTTCTTTTTAAACGTTATTATAGTTTTTTACGACTTTCCTTATACCGATGATCTTAAACTCAGTTTAATTACAAATAAAGTTACATTATTTATTTCACTTTGCAATTATATATAGACGAAAAAAAATCTTTCCTTTCAGTTTTGATACAATCTAGTTATAGAACTTTTCTAACTATTATTCAAAACACTTTTCTTTTGTATAGACAAAAGAAAAGTGTTTTGATTCGAATTTTTATTTGTTCCACGTGTTAAAAATTGCGAAGAGTGCATCTTGCCTTTTCTTGTTTGAAAAGAGTAAAAAAGAAACAGTTTCATATGTTTCTTTTATATGGTTTTAATAAGCATAGTGAGATTTATTTCAATCGCTGCGTGACGTTGGCAAGTGCGACTGCAAACGCCTGTAGAGCTGAGAACGGGTACTGGAAGTCCAAAGTGTATGCGTTGCCATCAATACGCCCGAACTGCATCACCTAAACATGAACATAAAATTATTAATATATCTAAAGATTTTGCGTGAATAATTTAATTAAGTGCTATAAACAAAATACCAACAGGATATGTCGAACGTCTCGAAAATTTTAATTTCAGACTGAAGCATGTTCATAACATTTTAAAGAAATTTTTTTTTTCAATGTATGTATATAACGACCTACAAAATTCTACTGTAGGACAAAGGTCTTTTGCAAAAGAGGATTTGCCGTAATCTCCAAGCTTGGCTAGCAGTTTAACAATGATCCTTAGATGCTGCTGCCCATCACCGGTCTTCTTTTTTGATCTGTATTATGTATTATTATTCACCATCATGTGGCTTAGTTAATATTTTTATTATTCCTGGGTTTTTTATTCCTATGTTGAATTCCTGGGATCCTAGGTTGAATGTAAGGATCGAAGTTGAAAAAAAGTGGTCTCTGCCTACCCCTATGGGAAAGAGGCGTGATTGTATGTATGTATGTTGAATTGCATCCAAAATCAATATCTTCTGCAAAAACTGTTTATCAATTCAATTTGTAACTGTTGTTCAATTTTTCTTGGACAGTTACAATAACAAGTGCTTAAATTATTAGGAAATTGTTGCCGTCATCGAAATCGGTCAGGAGGACTTTATACGAAACTAGCTCTCATTCTTGAGGTTTCGATGTTTATTTAATTTTTGTGTCCCATCTCATTCTTTAAATTTAGAATCTATGTCGGACATAAAAGAGTTTTGGAGTTAAATTTGGACCATACAATTTACTACTTGCTTTAACATAGTAACGCGGTGAACTGTATCATTATCAGACTAGTGAATACAATTTAATGATACAGTATAGAAACGGATACGTCACCTGCTTCCCGTGATACTCGATCTGGAAGTTCTTGGCGGACTCCTGCGTGACGCGGCCGCCGAAGTCTAGTTGGTACACCTGACTGTTCTCGTTCCACATGGGCGCCTTGTTGTGCATCACCAGCTGGCGGCGCGGCAGCGGGCTCGCCGCCCGCGACTCGCCGCTCGACGCCGACGTCGCCGCGCCCGCCACGCCCCCGCGCGCTTCAACTTTGGCAAATGAAAAAGCAATCGGTTGCATTAAACAATCATTTCAACTGCTAGGTTCCTCTATTGCCTAGGAGTCGTCCGGCCAGGCGCCAAACTATACATGTAATTTAATTTTGAAAGACAACCATATTCTAAATAAGGGCTCTATTGTAAATAAGGACTTCGAAGCATTCCGTTTTAGCCCATTAACCTCTTCGAATAAAATATGTTTTTATATCTCCGCGCAATTTCCCATACTGGAGTAGGCAAAGGTGTCAACAATGAAGTCCTTTCGACCTACTTTTCACCGAATCTTATTTGGGACAACGTGGCAGATAGTGAACCGAACTTATGTCCAACCTTACGGTACAATATATTTTTACATAAATATGTATTTACATGAATAAATATTCATAAATACATACAAACGTCCGTGACTCGAGTGCATACATTCCTTTTCATCACACAAACGTTTGCCCCTAGCGGAATTAGACTCCAAAACCCTTAGCTTCAAAGGCAAGGTTTTATTCTCCGCTTTAGAGACGTTTTAAGGTATTTTGGAGGTATTTGTAACTCTCACCATGACATCCGCTGCTATCTTTTTCTCTTATCGTTGTCTTAAGAATCAACAGTATACTGTGAAAGCCAAATAGGTATTGTTTAAGAGACTGAAGCCGGGATGCGACCGTTGTCTTATACGTCCTTCATAAGTTTTCTTTCATTTACTTAAACACTACTTCAAATTAGTGGTAGTAAATTTTTCATCTGGAATTGCTATTAATTTGGTAGTGCAGGCCCTACATCGAAGTTGTTAATCGAGTCTCGCATACTGTTAAATTTTTATAAGTACGCTTTAATCACGGCTACGAGAATGATATTATTTAAGAAACTATAAAAAAAGTATATAATAATAATAAAATATATAAAATATCCTCACTTTATTCCTAATACGGGGATAGACATAGGTGTAGATTAAGTCAATTAAGTCATTTCGACCCACTTTCCACTGAAGTTATTTTTTGGGACAGCGTGACAGGTGAAAGATATGTCGCCGTTTTTATGTCCAAGGCAACGATATAAATTTTACAAGTTTTGAAAAAAAAAACTCATTGGTACAAACCTACCACCTAGGGATCAAACTCGGATCTCTTGCCTCGAATGCCGGCCACCATATACGGAAAAATATGTACATCATCGATTTTTATAATAAATACCTCTTGACCATACCTTGTTTCTAAGCTGCGCCTTCTGGAAACTCTCCAGATCTCTGTAGTTCTTGCTGTTGACCTCGTTGTAGGCACCGTTCGAGTACTCATCGTCTGAGCTTTCCGATGGCTTCTTGTTACGTCTTCGGTTTAGAAGGGGAGAATTCAATAGTTGTCTGCAAATAGCACAAACAATGCCTTAATATATCTCGGACTTATAAATGCTAGGATTTACATAATGGAATCTAAGAATATAAAATCTACTGCAAGAAATAATAAGTATGTGGAATTTAAATTTAGAATGCCTAAGACTAAATATCTCGTATCTCAAGTAACAAAATTAGTGGTAAAAACTTATCTAAAGTATACTTAAAAAGAGGTGGCGATTAATATAAAAAACTTTAATGTGATATGCCTATTTCCTAGTAAGTTATACCTGCATAATATAAAAACCACTACAGGATATAGGTAAGGAGGCTCATAACGTTATACTAGAAACCTTACACTTTTGACGCTGCTGCCTCCGATTAATTATGATCTGTCATTTTTCAAGATAATTACTTAAGCTCTTAAAATTCGATCAGTGGAATTTTCAAGGCCTCAATCGCCTCTTACGATACCCACAGAATCAATTCCGAGGCCACACGACATTCAAATCATAAATAAATATCTTCACGCAATTCCCAATACAGGGGTAGACAGAGGTCTAGTCTAGACAATTAAGTCCCTTTGACCCACCTTCCACCGGAGATATTTTCGGGGCAACGTGACAGGTGGTGAGCCCGTCGCCGTCTTTATGTCCAAGCCTACGATGAAATTCGTACATAAGTTTTTGAAAAAACTCATTGGTACTGCCTCCTGGGGATCGAACTCGGGTCTCTTGACTCGAAATTCCGACCACCCAACCAATCGGCTATCGTGACATTCAAATCATCGTTATTTAAAAACAATCAGACAAGAAAACTACGACTGGGATTCGAAAGTGAGAGTGTGTGTCAGCGGTCTTGTACTCTAGACCTCGGCACGCGTTGTTACCGGGTCGTACCGTATGGGCGAGGCGGAGGAGTAGCGCGGGCGGCGGGGGTGCGCGGGCGAGGCGGGGCGCGCGGGGGAGGCGGGCTGCGAGCGCGCCGGCCGCGGCGACGTCGGCGCCGAGCTCACCTCGCGTGCGCCGCCGCGCCGGCTGCGCGCCGCCAGCAGCCGCAGCGCCAGCTGCTCCAGCGAACCTGCGCAGCGCGACCACTGACCTTACTGGACGCACATGTGCTCATGTTATAAGCATTTTTTTTGTCTTCGTGCAACCCAGAACTGGGTTGGACGGAGGTCTACACAATTGAGTCTTTTTGACTCACCAAGCTTATATACACTGAACAGATTGTCTTTTTAAGCGTCATTTGGACGCGAAAGTAGTCTACCTCTAACTGAATATGCCCACAAAAAAAATAGTGTTATTTATTACTCTCAGTCATCAAACTACCTCATTGAAGATCACATAAATCAGCATTCAAGACAATTTCAAGTCGTTAATGATAATAATAAGTATTTCATAATCTTCATACTCTAAAGTTCAACTGTAATAGAGGTATTAGAAACGACAAGTGAAGAACGTTTTTTGTAGCTATTCCTGAATTGTTCACAGATAAAAGGAAAATCTTATGTTTAGCAGTGCAAATCTTTGTAAAGACTTAGTCTGTGGAAAACTGTCGTTATATTGTCGTTAAGTGACTAGAGTAACAAACATAACAAATTCAAATACGACACACGGTGAAAGACATATTACGTGGAATCAACACTTGCAGTGCACTAGATAGCTAGCATTTTCTGATGCCATCATTTGTGCCACATGGAAGCAAAAGCAAATTATCTGAACTTTTATTCTGTTAACTTGTCTCTAGACTTAAGAAACAATGGACTGTTGACTATATGTATGATTGTTGTTATTAGAGATTCCAATACGAGATACAATTTTCCGCTATGTCCGTTTTCCTTAATAAAGATTAAAATTTTTAGGGGAATAATCTTCTACTTTTACTGTTAGTGAAAATGTAGGGTCAAGTTAAAATATTAAAGTGTTTTTTTAAGCATGAGGAAAGGTATTACTATTACCTGCCATGCCAATACTTCCTACGCTTGCTAACTACGAGTACTATGTTATTACTCTTTTGTTAGACTACTTAGGCATTTAAAACTACTACGTTGTCAAGGTAAGTTAGGGGTAAGCTTAACATAAGAGGTTGTCTCTCCACGCGTGTTTTAGACGTTTTATTTAACTAATCATGCGTGATTGCCAAGCAAAGAATCTCGTGTAGCACGAACTCATCTAGCAAAGTTCCGAGTTGAGAGACTCGGTTATACCTCACCGGTGGAAGTATCTCGGTTGGGGCGGCGGGTAAAAGCATCTACTATCGTACTAACTATAATACTTGCTGTAGTCGGAGTCGCTGTCGGTGTGTGTGGGGGGAGGCGCGGGGGGCGGGGCGGGCGCCGCACGCGAGCTGCACGCGACGCACACGTACGAGGCCGCCTCGACCTCCCTCCGGTCGTATGGCGACACCAAACGACAACTCGTACATACTGGATAGTCCCTGCGTGATCTTCGCCCTACCCTTCCCCCTTCCTCTGTACTATTTCCACTATTATCTTCCCCTGTACTGTTACACCGACTACTGGAATTTGCTGACACTACTTCGCTTTTTTGATTTGGGTCCGGACGCATATGTTGCTTGCACTTCTCCACAGTTATAGATAGTTCGCCAGAGTCGAGACTCCTTGATTTTCCACATTTCTTCAAGCTCGGCGCTTTCGTTTCCATTTGTTTGACATCATTCGTCTTAAAATGCCGCTTCGCTCTTCTTTGGCGTTTGTTGTTTACCAGCACCAATCGTCTAGGGTGCTCTCCGCGAAGTATTGTCAAACTATGTGCGCGTAAAACTTGTGGATCGACAAGATCTAAGTACCCTACACTACAACTGCGCGTCATTGTATCATACACGGGCACACTGGCGCATACTGGACTGATAGGCACCACCGTTGTCGTTCTTTGAACTCTCATTTCTCTAGGTCGCTCTGTTAAATTATTGATTGTTGTGTCGATGGGAGTTTCTTCGTCAATGAATTTTAAATCTTCGTTCTTTTGGAGATTTTTTAAATTATCGGAGCGTCTAATAGCATCTGGATGAACTTCATGTTCAAAATTTTTATTACATAAAGATTTTAATATTCTAGTATTCATTTCATAAGATGCAGATTCGCCTCTGCTACAAATATTTTTCCGCAATTTCGATAGACAATTGTCTGACACATGACTATCACACTTTTTAATGGTAACTTGTCTACTCGGCTCTATGCTAAGATTTAAATTAAACGTTTGTTGTTCAATATTCGATATATTTCCTTTTAAAGATACACCATCGCCACGAACACTATAGTCCGTCCTCCCGCCACAAAAATCCCCTCGGCCTCCACAACTGACAGTCTGTGGAGATGGCCTTTCAAAAATTATGTCAGTTGGCGCCACGGCATTTTTAGGAGATTGTAACGTTGGAACGGAACTTTCGCATCTCAATGGAGAAATGGCATGTCGGTTTGGTACCCCGGTCGTATTAGTAACTTTTCTTTCGGCGGTTTGGGTTGAATGTCGCAACGGAGTTGAGTAAACACTTTCAGATATATTATTGACTGAATCATTAGTATCAATATATGGAAACTCATCGTAAGATTCAGCTCTTGCTATAGACGGATTAGTATTATTATTATTGCTTGAATACGCTTCGCTTTGTGATATATTATTAGAATTATTAATTCTTTCACTTAGTGTTAATTTTCTTCGAACATTATTATTTGTGAACGATGATGAATTAGTATCACTTGACTGAAATACTTCTTCTTCATCTTCTGAAAATATATTTGGGTTAAAATTTGGATCAGGACCAACTGGATAATCATCTCTGAGTTCAGTTATCATAAGGGTCATTTGTCTGGGCTGCAAATGAAGCAAGGAAGTCTTGTATGTTACTTGGCCCAAATTAGCGGGAACGTTTTTGGCCAATCCGTGCATTTTGAACTTTGTTCCCCAAATGTTAGACGTTACTTCTACTAAACGAACATCCTGAAATGAAGACAAAGATACATGTTATGATTAGGACACATCAATATATATCCGCCGTAGATAAAGTTTCAGTTTTACCTCTGGTAAAGAATCAATATATGCGAGTTCATCCGGCGTTTCATCTTTATCACCAAACTTCCTAGCTTTACGTCTCTCCCGAGCTCGTCTGCGTCTTTGAAGTCTAGGAGATCCGGAACATCCTATAACCAAAAAAATATTTACTTTTCTGTTCAATTTTAAATAGCTGTTACTATATTAGTTAAATTTTCTAATTGAATAAAAAGAAATCAATTTAATGAAAAAAACAATTAAGTATATTTACTTTATTTACGTAAACCAATATTAGGAGCCAGCTATGGAAATAAAAATATCAGAGTCTTCAAAGCTGAAGGCTATGGAAGGTACGAAAGGAAATTTTATTGACTTTATAATAAAATACTATATAGGTTATGTGACAAAATATGTTAAAGTTCAAAATAAGCAGTAAAAATATAGATATATGCGTAACCTACATTTTGAAAACATATTGAGATATCATCATCAAATATCATAAGGATACTATAAAGCTTTTTACCTGTCGGATATAGACAGTGTATGGATGATGTAAGAATTAGTTCAAATGGATATAACGTATATTCCATAATATGAGTGATATACATTATATCCATCGATAGTAATTTTTAAATCTAACACTATTTTGTAAAGAGTTTTCGGAGAAGAAACAGGTGAAAGAAATTTGTCAAATTCGCTATATATCTGTTTGTTTAAGAGCACCGTATCCATTGATTTTTCCCCAAATTTTAGTTTCCATAGGGTGCCAGGAAGAAATTATCGTATAGCAATGAGACCACCTTCTATTATCCTTCTGTAATTTGTTTGTGTCTTTATTTAAGTTAGTGTCCATAAAGTGTATTATATATGTATTGTATATGTATATATATGTGTATATATATGGATTATAGTTAGATGATAGATTAGAGGACAGATATGTATTAGAGTTTCCACATATGTATACATATATGTGTATTATATATGTATATATTGTATAAAGTGACCGTCTTCGCGCTCGCTGTCGGAGGAGCAGGAGGTGGCGTGTGGCAAGGCGCGCGCGCGGCGGCGCGCGGGCGACAGGGCGCCGCTGCCGATGCTGCCGCCGCTCGAGCCCGCGCCGCTGCTGCTGCTGCTGCTGCTGCTCGTCGCGACACACTTCCGTACATCAGTTCCTACCAGACAGACACAAAAATTCTTTCCTTCCTTGGACATGAAGACGGTGACAGCCGCACCCCCGGTCACGGTGTCTCAAAATAAGCTCCGGTGAAGTATGGGTCGTAAGGATTAAAATTGCCTAGACCTCTGGCTACCTCTGTATTGGGAAATCCGTAAAGATATTTATTCGATATCCTGTCCCGTATTGAAGGCGACATCCTCCATTCAACAAGCAAAATATGCAGTTTTTTCACGGTATATGTATACATACATACATTACATTCTGAAAAATTCACTCTCCTGTAAGGAAGGTTTGCCATAATCACCACGCTTAGCAAGCGGTCTAGCGACACCTCGCACCTTTGACTCATTCTGTCGCCTGTCAGCTAAACTTCCGTCTGGTATTTTTCGAGATAGTTATCTCGCCTGTTTGTCGCTAGCCAGTGACATTCTCGAGACTTTTGATTTATCTGCCTTTTACTAAACTCATGGGAAAAAAGAGGATTGCATGTACCTACTCTGGTACCAAAATAAAACTATATACGCGATATACCAATTCCGATGTTCTCATTACTATAATATAATAGATAAATTGACGGTATAACTCAGAATACTTTCGTATTATTTCTGCGTGTTCGGGTGACACGAGCAGCGTTACGGTTACCATACCATAACCTGACATGTCAGAAGACCGTGGGTTGCGAACGCTTATTTCGACCATCAAGCTTAATTTCTGTTACTTATGCAAACATCTTAGACTTATTTATAAAAGTTCAATAGTACTCAATCGTTCAGTAAATCGCAAAAAGAAAATAATCGAAAATGTTGTAAAAAGTTTTGGATATGAGTAAATGTTACAATATTAGCTATTTTATACCTATTAAAGACAATACCTCATTAAAAAAAAACAGCGCTTTATAATTTTTGTAAGTTTTGAACCGTTTGTTTAAAAGTGCAGGGTCAGTAAATTGTTTAGCCAAAATAGAGTAATTAGATCAAATACAAAAAATTACAAGAAGCGATTATAAATTATATACCTTCAGCCTGGGGATCGAATATAACGAACTCGGGTCGTATCTTGCTCGTCCTCCGACCTTTCAGTAACGGGACCAGCCCTCCCAGGTGCTCCAGGTATAAAGTGTACGCGCCGGTCTCCTCGTCGTCGTGTCGCAGCATCGTGCAGTGCAGCCGACCTCCGGCGGCGGGAGGCCGGGATACGAATCGTCGAAGTTCATTCGTTTCGGGGACATTACACTAAAAAATAGTATTTATTATATACGCATACATTACATATAAGTGGTAGTTAGTGTGACGAATGCTTTAATTAAATAAATAAAGGATTTGTCACAGAACTTATACGTTTTTTGTATATACTTGGCGTGTATCGATGCGTGGCTCTTAACAGTCGTAGAGTCACGCATCAGCTTTTGATGTTGCATGCATGGGCCGGCTCGACCGGGGAAGTGCCACGACCTCACAGAATACCGGCGTGAAGTAGAAGTTTAACAAACTTCTGCATTTCGTCTGGTGAGTGCAGGTAACCGGAGGCCCACACACCCCTCTCCCAAGGCCGGCAACGCATCTGCTATGCCTCTGGTATTGCGGATATTCATCATGATCTTATCTCTACAAATTACAAAGTTAATTCACAATCGGAACTAGCAACAGAAGACGATTGTCTTCATAATTTGGAGTGCATGAGTACCCGGATAGTGTGAGCAAAGAGACTAGCCAACGCAGGCTGCAGCCGCGGCGGTAAAGGCAGTTTTGCGGCGAGGCGGGGCTCCCTCAGGGCCTGCGCCGCGCGCACCCGCGCCAGCAGCTGTAGGGGTGCCACCACGCGCCAGACACGTGCCGTGCACACCGCCCCACCCACTCCGACGAACAGCCGACGTGCCGCGTGACCCCACGTAAGAGCTGTCACGCGCGCCTGCCACGATCACGCCGAGTTATATGAATGTTAACTACAATCTCTTCATTATGATACTTATATGAACAACTTGTTAATTGCCCTCTATTATGCATAAAATAATATATTTACTATAATTGTCATTCTTAAAGCGGTTCGCCGAAGAACCAGTTATGATATCACCAGTTATCACTTAGCTTCTGTTCAAAATTACGAGAATAAAATAAAGCGCTTCATTGCGCTTGTAATTTTCGAGTACCTTTTCCAACTCTTGGACTTTATACGGCCTTGATCGCCTCTTAAAATACTCAAGAAAAGAAAGGAGGCTAAGTTACACATATTCATTATCATAATTAGGAATACTAAAAATAACTCGTAAGACGAAAAATTAAACGAAAAATGCTTGATATTGTGTGTTGTGTGTTGATCCTGGTAGAAATTTTCATAATTTTATACATACATAAAACGCAAATTTCTTTGTAAATTTAAATACTTGAGTTGGATTTAGCTCTGATCACGTCGAGTGCCGTACTTTAATAAAAAAAAGTTTAAAAAGAACTGAAAAAACACTAAAAGGGAAGAAACAAGGTAGGTGCTGTTTGATATCGATTAATGGCATCGGCATCGGCGTAGTTTTTTATGAGTATGTGTGAAGTGTAAAGTTGGTAGTAAAGATGAAAGTTTGTAAGAAAATGTGAGGTTGAGAGGGAAGTGCGTGTGTGTATATAGTGTAGATAAGATGTGTGTAATCTTGTTAATAATATAAATAATTTAAAAATTATTATATTATATCACTCTACACAATATATTAACAGGTGAATATACATTAAAATATATTTATTTAAAACTCGGGCTAAAAAACAAAGAAAGGAATATGAATTTGTGGTTAACAAGGTTAAATCGACCACTAATTTTAAAGTTGATTAAAATGTTATCCGATGTTGTCCGGGCCATTATAATGAATCGATTGATACCTTATTCATCAAAATCAGATGATCAGTTTCGGCGCTACGGAGAAATATACGTAAATACAAACATGCAAAGACAAATATCATTACCCATACTTTTGGATTCACCGTAGCCGTGTTAAAAGTAATTTGATTAAGATTTAAATAAATACAATATCGTAGTAAATAACAAGTAAATTAAAAATACCTGCGTGTATGGGATGGGTACGGTGTAAATGAGTGCGCCGTTGTCCGAGTAGAACTTTACCACATTCTTGAACGGAGGCACGTCTGTCGGTTCGTTGGACTCTGCGGAAAGTAAGTTATTATTCATTGGGAATGATTTTATTTATTTTAAACATACTTTTCATCTGAAATATAAAATAATAAATTTATGATTTAGAAACCACTAATTTATATAATAACTAGCTGTCCGCCGCGGCTTTGCCCGCAGTTTAACACTTAACGCGGAACCATAGTTATGTTACTTAAATAAAAGTAGCCAATGTTACTCCCTATAACATTAGCTATTTGTCAGGGAAAGTCCTATTAAAATCGGTCCAGCTGTTTTAGAGATTAGCCGGAACAAACAGACAGACAAAAATTGTAAAAAATAATATTTTGGTGTATGTACCGCATATATTCATGTACATGTAGTAAAAAACGCTTTATAAATATTACAAACAGATGCTCCAATTTTATTTATATGTATAGATAACTATCATGGTAGTTCAGATTGTTTTACGTTATCTAAAGGTTATAAAGGTCTTATATATGTAGCACGAACAGGTAAGGAACAAAGTCATGCTATTGAAGTTGGCGACACATTCTCTTCCAAAGCATAAAATGTACGAACGTCGAATTTACGAGCCCATGAGCCATGATCGTAAATTCTTCATACAGATTGAAAAACCTACCTCGCCCAGGCCGCTACGTTATTAACAGGGTTATTAAATACTCTAGATGAAAAGAATAGTATTCCATACCATATTGCACACAATATAAAAAAATACATGGATAGAGACAACATTGCTCTGATTCCAAACTTAGTTAACTAAAGCACTTGTTTTATGGAATCAGAAACAAAGTAGGTACCACAACCATCATAATCTGAGTAAAAAATGTTATTTTGCACGATTACCCGTCCGGGAATCGAACCCGGCGACACCATGAAAACCGATGCGTACGCCACTCGTCCCTGAAGGTCGATGATGTTTTTTCAATTAAGTATAGGTAGCACGTCAGTGCCGAAATTGCTGAAGATATCCCAGCGAAGGTATCTCGTTAGCTATGTTTTATTCACGAAATGATGAAATTTGCATATAGGGATAATCTGGATATTCGGAACTCGTGCCATATAGATATGCAAAGTATCAGTCTAGCAATATAGACAGGCAGAGTAGTATATATTCAGAAATATCCACAAATATAATTTATAATGCCTGTTAGCGTATAGAACTACATTAAAATAATTTGTAATATAATTTTGTATTATATAGACTACAGAATTATCAATCTGGTTGAATTAAATTTAGTAACATTGCGTAATACGCATTCCACCCTTCCTTCACTTGAATATCTTGTAGACAAATCTGACAATGCCGCTCGTATATCAGACACATAACATAAATAGTTGCTTTCAACACATCCCTTATTCATATCCTCTGGAAAGGGAACTATCCTAGCCGTACGTGTTATACAAACGTTTCGCTTCAAACCTTTCCTTCAAAGCCTTCACAAATTGTGAAATAAAGGGTGGATACCTGTGTAGACAGACGCCGTAGCTACGAGGGCTCTATAGCAAGCCACGCGCCTACCAGTAGAAATGAGTAGGTAATATTTACATGGATTTACTATGCCAGAAAATAAAAAATAGCCAGTCTAGAAGAATTGATTGTTTGCAAATATTTCATTAATCACATTTGAATATTTTATTTTTATTATATTAAACTGATCTTGAATGGATGAATTTCTTTGGTGTAGTGATTATCTTTGTTTCGTGTTGTTGTATATTAAAACATATTTTCAATAATAAGTAAAATATATTTATACGTAAAATAATATAAACTATACATAATTTTTTATCTGCTGTCAGTATGTCACACTTATACCAGTTTCAAATTAAGATCGATTATTTAAGTAATTTGGTAATTTTCTGCAATGGTAAGTTTATAAGAATTTATTAATTTAACGCTAAGAAGATAAATAAATGATTAAAAATTGCATTTAATTACTTTTAAATATTTAAAGAAATAATGTTATTTTGTTAATTACATTTTTCTTCATTTACAATCGTAATAAAAATGATAGGAAGTTTATTACCATACTTCTGCGCTCGTTTAAATGCCATCAACATCGGGAGCCGCAGAGAATCATTCGCGCATCATGTTTTATTGTCAGTTAGTGGACTTACCTACATGAAGCATTCATCTGTATTGTCTTTGTGTACAAAAATCACGATAGACGAGTGATAGGGTGGTCGGAATTTCGAGTTGAGAGACCTGAGTTCGATCCCCAGATTCAGGCTCATACCAATGAGTTTTTTTTTCAAAAACATATGTACGAATTATATCGTTGGCTTGGATATTGAGACGGCGATGGGCTCACCACCTCTCACGTTGTCCCGAAAATATCTTTGGTGGAAGGTGGGTCGAAACGGCTTAATTGTCAAGACCTCTGTCTACTCCAGTATTGGCGTGAAGATAACTGGTAATAGCGTGAAGATAACATTCATCTGGCTCAACACGTAGTTTGTCAACACTACTATAAATTGTTTTATTAGAAAAGTAATTCGGAATAGATAGCTTTTATGGCATATGTTGTGTGGCATCTCGGGGGCTGTACGTCGTAGCCTAATCGCTCTGTAATGTCTTTTTGCGAAGCGAAACACGTGTCTCGTTAGACACGATAGTGTTGTGCTCGTGTAGTGGTGTTACAATGTGTAGAAGGAGCGTACTTTGTGATATATAAAAATATAGCTTTTTCAAATATTTCTAATGGCGTTGGGAAGGAAGTATTAACCCAGGTAAAGCAACTCTTCATATGAAATCTAATATTATACTACGCTCTAGGAAGTCTTCTGTCTGTGATCACATTCAAGATGGGCCCAACCATTATATCAGATTTGACAAGCCACATATCCTCGCGAAAGAACACCAATTCCTACCCAGGATGATCCGAGTGGCTATTGAAATTAAAAAAAACATCCTAATTTTAATAGAGAAGATGGTTGGGTACTACCACCTGCTTGGGATCCAGTCATAAATAAAATTAAATCCAAGACCAAACATACCACTGCAAGACCTCACGATACAGTGAGCACATACTGCGTAAATCGGATCCAAAATTAATAAATAAAGTTGACGGTAGCCGAAGGTAGCCCGCCGTGACCACGGATGCTGTAAAGCATCCGAAAATCGTTTTATTTTAAATGTGTAGTATTCGTGTAAAAGATTTTTTAATTAACTTTCCGATGAGGTAGATACTCGAAATTATAAACATTACTCTGAAAAGTAGGTCGTAAAGACATAGTTCGTTTCTGTATGCTGTCTAATCTTTTTAGAAGATAAAATTTCATGTAATTACGATAAAAATTGAACTCACCCATGTTTAAAGTGCCCGCCACTGCTAGGAGTTCCCGTGAGTTCGCCCACTCCATAGCCAGTGTGTTTCCCCTCAAGCCGGTGGTCACGCGCACTGGGCTGACGTCGTCATGCCCGTGCAACAGCACTATTTCCCCATTGCCCAGTGCTACGGCGAGGACATGTCCATTGTTGGTCTCAGTCCCTTCTTCGCCTTCTTCCATTTTAAATTTCTCGCATGACCACGCCATCGATGTTATGCCTCCTTCAGCAACAAGTTGAACCTAGCCAAGGAAAATATAACTTTTGTTAACTTTTGAAGGTTAAAATTGGAATGCCTGATTTTGGTCACACGTGTTGTTGTAACTCTACGCTTGTGACTCGATTGTTGCAACTTCAGACAAATTTTACAAGTCTTTTGGAGGCTTTTTGTCTCGTTAACCATATGCACAGAATTTAGAAAAGTGTACTTAGATGATTGTATTGATGTAGTTTTTTTTTGGAAACAATCGAGCAACTCACCGGATGGTGTAATAAAGTAATAATCATTTAATAGTAGGACTAAGATGGTATATCCGACGGTCTCGAATATTCTCTACAACAAAGAAACTGCGGGTTTGTTTCCGGTCTTTAAGAAAGAAATTGGAAAGGGGAATACATAGAGAAGGAGAAAGGCCTTTAGTTGATATCTGTTTTGTCTATGACTATGAAATTAATCTAGTTGAGCAAGCCCTTTTATACCGGAAACAAAAACAAATGTTCACTTCTACTTCGTGAAACGACGTTTGTAGAGTGTCCGATACTATAATATTTTTACTGCTGTTTTATAATCTTATATATTCATTCCACGGATGATTCCGAGGAATGCAAATAAGAATCTGAAATAAAGCCTCTAGATTCTTACGCCACATCCACACGTCATTCAAATATTTCTATTTGCTATTTGTTTGTTACGCGGTAGAGTCACGCGATCATTACTTCAGTGCATACATTATATACAAAACCGAGCAATTAACACTGGCTATAAGGCACAAGAATCAATTTTTCTCGTACGAGTTTAACCTGCTTCGTTTTGAGATCTATTAGGCTATAAAAATGCATGAAAAATATATGATTTCGCGCGATATAGCCTGAAAAGCGTACGCTACGCTCGTAGCGTAGTCAAGTTTGATCGTGACAAATCACGCACAGCCGACTCAATTCTGGTCTTGGAACATTTAATTGTCTTGGAGCGTTGTGTGTGTGCCTAATATTTCGTCGTATAATGAATTATCGCTTTTTTTACTATGAAAGTATTAAGTCTGTCAGACAGATGATTAAATTGTACATGTAATTGTACACGAAATTTGTGAATAAATACGAGTAACACGACAAAAAAATTTTAACTTAAAAATAACCGAGAACTTTAATATACTAATAGAGAGATGTATGCGTGTGATGATCTTAGTGAGGGATCCGGGGGTGACGCCGTGACTGGTACGCCAGACTCGGACCTCGATGACACTGAGGTCATCAGTATGAAAGAGATTGAATGTGCGATTAGAAGTTTGAAATGTGGTAATGCTGCGGGATTAGACAGAGTTACTGCTGAAATGGTCAAGTATGGTGGGCCACGCGTCTGGGACAGCTTTCCTCTGCTGTGCAATTTGTGCTGGCAAACGGGGGCTGTTCCGGATGATTGGCGATCCGCGGTCATTGTGCCTTTATATAAAGGTAAAGGTTCACATTATGACTGCGGGTGCTATCGGGCGATCAGCTTGACCAGTTTAGTAAGTAAAGTTTACTCGAAGGTTTTGACACGTAGGATGCAAGATAAATCGGAAAGATTTCTATGGGAGGCACAATGCGGATTTAGACTTGGAAGAGGATGCACGGATCAAATGTTTTCTCTCCGCATGATCACGGAGAAGCTTCTGGCTGCTAACCAGAAGATTTTCTGTGCTTTTGTGGATCTTGAAAAGCATTTGATAAGGTTGTAAGGAAGAAAATGTGGGAACTGTTACCGGGGTATGGTGTGGAGGGTCGATTGCTAAGGGCTGTGCAGTCACTTTACTGTGACTGTTAAGCCTGTGTGCGGGTAGGGCATGACCTGTCACCCATGTTTAGCGTCCAAACGGGCGTAAAACAGGGTTGTGTCATGTCTTCCTGGCTGTTCATACTGTATCTCGACAGCTGTTTACAAAAGCTGAAAGATAGCTGCTTGGGTCTGAAATTGAAAAAAAAAATAATATCTTCACGCAATTCCCAATACAGGGGTAGACAGAGGTCGAGTCTAGACAATTAAGTCCCTTCGACCCACCTTTCACCGAAGATATTTTCGGGACAACGTGACAGGTGGTGAGCCCGTCGCCGCCTTTATGTCCAAGCCAACGATGAAATTCGTACATAAGTTTTTGAAAAACTCATTGGTACTGCCACTTGGGAATCGAACTCGGGTCTCTCGACTCGAAATTCCGACCACTCAACAACTCGGCTATCGTGTAAAAGTAAATTGTCTGCTATATGCTGATGATGCAGTGCTTATTGCACCATCAGAGGCAGAACTGCAGGCATTAGTCACGTGTATGAAAGAAGAATGTGAAATTAATGGTCTCCGTTTGAATGCTAATAAAACTAAGGTTCTGGTATTTGAAAGGGACGAAGAAAGAACGAAGTGCGAAATTTGGGTAAATCAGGAATGTCTAGAACAGGTGAATGAAATTGTATACTTGGGGAGTGCGTTTAGCCGGGATGGAAGATGTGATTTAGATGTGGACAGGCGTGTCGCTGCCGGGAACAAAGTCAATGGTGCCCTGACTGCGTTAATCAAAAGGCAAGGCGTTGTGAAAAGTGCACACCTTGCAATTCATAACGCAGTGTTGGTATCGACTTTGTTATATGGCAGCGAAACCTGGGTATGCCAGAAGAAGCATAAAATCAGGTTTAATGCAGGGGAGATGCGATCTCTTCGTAAAATATGCGGCCTTACCATGGCCGACCGAAAGCGAAACGAAGAGATTCGCAATATGGCAGGTTTGAAAGATGACCTTGTCTCAAAAATGGATAAGGGCGTGCTTCGATGGTTTGGGCACGTTGAGCGAATGAGTGAAGACCGAATGGTGAAGAAAATATATAGCGCGAAAGTTAATATTAAAAGGTGTCGAGGTAGACCAAGACTAACTTTCGAAGACCATGTGAGCAAATTGCTCGAAGAGGGGAGGGTCAAGAGTACACGGATACCTAGACGTGCCTGTATGAAGAAGATGATGAATCTGAAAGAAGCGAAAGAAGTATGTAGGGATCGTGACACTTAGCGATCTGTTCTCTCTGGCTACCCCGTCAGGGATTGTGCGTGAAGATAAATAAATAAATAAATATTAATATACTACTGAGAAAAACAAATGACCTTCCGGTCGCAAGCCACGTATGGTACTCATGAACTGTGAGGCACTTACCTGCGAAACCATTGCACCATGGACATCCATGACCACTAGCTGAGCTGAAGCGGTGCCCAGGTACACCTGGCCGTCGTCAGGAGTCCAACAGCCGCAGGTGATTCGGGCATCTAGAGACAACATTGATGACCAGTAGCGCTGTCCAGCCACGGAGCCCACCAGAACAAATCCATCCTGTCAAATTATTAGCTATTTACTGCGGAAATTCGTGAACAATAATTTTACAAGTAGACCTCGTAATATTTAATTAGGAATTACACTTTTCCCGTGACTCTGTCCACATGACCACTCAGTTTAATTCAGTTTATAACGGATACCTACTCCTTACAAATTTATTATTACCTACCCAATTTATTAATTTATACTATCTGTGATTTCGTCAATGATTTGATAGTGGTATTTCGATTTTTTATTACAGCTAGCTGCTCCCTGCGGCTTTGCCCGCAGTTAAACATTTAAGACGGAACCCTAGTTTTGTTTTTAAAATAAAAGTAGCCTCCTTATAAAATTAACTATCTGTCAGTAAAAGTCCTGTTAAAATCGGTTAAGCCATTTCAGTGATTAGCCGGAACAAACAGACTGACAGACAGACGGACAGACAGACGGACGGACGGACAGACAGACAAAAATAGTAAAAAAAATATTTTGGTGTATGTACCGTATATATTCATATACATGTAGTAAAAAACGGTTATTTCAATATTACAAACAGACACTGCAATTTTATGTATATGTATAGATGTAGGATAATTTAACTCATTTTAAAACATTCATTTTAAACCGGTAAAAGTAGAAGTAAAAATTCAAGTTAGGCATGATTATAATACTGATATAAATGGTTTAATTAAAAACAATCACAGATTTTATGACCGATTCTGATATCAATAAATCGTTTATTCCGCCACAAACAGTAAGTCTTATAACATAAACCGGGCAACAACTTTTATTACGCAACTCGGATCGGGAATACAAAAGGCTTGGTTTGTTGCGGGCTATCAATCAGCGGCTCCCAATAACAGATCATAAATCTCAAAGCTCTCCCAAGAGTTTCATCCGCTCCGGTGTAGTGGCCCGTCGTCTCCCGTTGAGTTAATCGAAAAAATCCGACGGTCGTAGGAAGTTTCTACATAAAGGGGAACCACATTTCTGAATTAAAATTGTGATTTAATTTACTGTATGTGATATGAATGAATAAATACATACATAGATAGGGACAACATCTCATACATTGCTTTGATTCTAAAGTAAGTAGCTAAAATTTTTCATTTGTGTTAAACATTACTTCGAACTTTAGACGAACATCACTGTTACATTTTGTATTGTAACCTCTTTCTAAACCCCCTGTTTTGATTGCCTAGCCAAAATAACATTTATTTATCATCCAACAGCCTAAACTCTTAACGTTTTCTTGTATTTACGCGAATACTACACATTTTAAATAAAACGTTTACGTATAAATACTACTACTATTTTTATAAATACTACACATTTTAAATAAAAATGTTTACTTCCCGAGCGTCGGGAAATAAAAATAGTTTGTAAAAACTAATTAAAAACGCGATAAAATCTGAAAATCTTTTTCTAAATCCCCTGTTTTGAAATTAGATCACCTAACCAAAATAACGTGGGCCACTCCCATAAAGTAAATTTTGCCATTTTCGACACCCTAGGCTGGCGAATCAGCAATCGTAGTACTAGGCATACTATCACTTTGGGCCCATAATCTTGATATGGTTACTTTCGTTTGTTGTATTTCGATTTCTATGTATTTAAGGCTTAACAGTCACCTCTCATTATAGACGGTACTTTTCTTATATTTTTGCCTTTGTGAATTATTATATATGTATGAATGTGTATATGAATTATTTGTCGTTGTAATTATTAAGAAAAGCAATGCTTAATTAAAAAATAAAGAAATTTTAAAGTGCTTCTACAAGGTCGGGTTCACCTTAGTATGTTCGTTACGAACGTTTTCAAAGGTGTCAAATAACGTTGACGGTCGGATACCCAGGGAAGCCTTTTAGCAAATTGCTGCGACGTATTTTCACTCGATTGTCCTCTCTGTCACTTTTAAGTTATATACATAGATTAAAGATTCTGACGTTGTTATATGGACTGCGTTCATGAATATTTAAAACGTCGTTCATATTCTACGAGATGAATGAAAATAAATTTTCTGGAAATTTCATACTTCATTTTTGGAAGATAATATCATAGATTAAGTAACGATAGGCGAGTGGTTGGGTGGTCAGAATGTCGAGTTCGATTCCTAGGTGGCAGGCTCGTGCCAATGGGTTTTTCAAAAATTTATGTACGAATTATATCGTTGGCTAAAACATAAAGACGGCGACGGGCTCACCACCTGGCACGTTGTCCCGAAAATATCTCCGGTGGAAGGTGGGTCGAAGGGACTTAATTGTCTAGACTAGACCTCTGTCTACCCCTGTATTGGGAATTGTGACCATATTTATACATGAATATACATATTTATACCTTCCACAAATGATATTTTTGGTACAACGTGACTGGTGGTAAGCCCGTCGCCGTCTTTGTGTCCAACCCAACGATATATATCGTACATAAGTTTTGAAAAAAAAACTATTGGTACAAACCTATCACATGGGGTTCGAACTCGGGTCTCGAAACTCGAATCCCGATCACCCAACCACTGCGATACCGTGACCTATCAACCTCAAGTAATCAATATACACATTGTATTTATATTTAGGCACCACAATAAGCGTTCGTCTATGAATAGAAAATGTGAAGAAGAATGAAATGAAAAGACTCCTAGATAATAAATGGAAAAGATGTACTAACCTGATAACATATGAGTGCCATCCGTCCATCGTGCGACCAGGAGAAGTGAGTAACAGGCGTACTTCTGTCGTTGATCAGCTCGATACTCCAGCGACCCTCATACTTGATCCACACGAAGATGACACCCGAGCTGTCGCATGACGCCAACTTCTGGTACGGTTCATTCCATTTGACGAGTATTACCTTCAATATAATAACATATTATTCATCATATAATTATAAATAAGAAGTCACGATAGCCGAGTGGTTGGGTGGTCGGAATTTCGAGTCAAGAGACCCGAGATCGATCCCCAATGCTCGTACCTATGGGTTTTTTCAAAAAACTTATGTAAGATTTACATCGTTGGCTTTGACATAAAGACGGCGACGTGCTTACCACGTTTTGCCATAAATGTCTTCATTGGAAGATAGATCGAAAGGACTTAATCGTCTAGGCCTATGTCTAACCGTGTATTGGAATGGCGTGAATAAAAATGTTTTTTTCTTTCATATGTATATAATTATAAAGGCCTATAAAAGTTCACTGCAGAACATAGGCCTTTCCCATACGGCAGGGTTTGCCATAATCTCGACGATGGGCAGGCGAGGATTGGCGATCGTAATACCAGACACCTCTTACCTCACACGCGGCTGCCCGTCACCGGTCATTTAAATTTTGGTCTAGTATTTTTCCAGATGGTTATCCCGCCATTTATCTGTAGCCAATTGTATTTTCGGCGAATTTTAAATTTTTGTCCAAAAATATCTTCAGTGGAAGGTAGGTCGATAAGACTTCATTGTCTAGCCTATACCTCTGTCTACCCCTGTATTGGGAATCTCGTAAAGCTTTTCCTTTTGTCGACCCTCACGACACCCAGGGGAAGAATGGCGGTCGTTTATCCTTATGCCGTAACTACACGGAAACATATTATTACCACAAAGTAATTTTTTATAAGTATAATACATCTATGAACAAGTAAAGTTTCATATTTACTAATGTGGCCCGAGGGAAAATAATAAATAGAACCGCTGATTTATTCTTTTAATTAGTTAACATCCCTAGAGCAATTCAATATCACGTTACATATTTCTCTCACAGCCGCAGAAAGTGTAATTTCACGTACCTACCGTATTAAACTTTAATAAAAGACTAAGTAGACGAAGTCTGCTGGTTAATTTCTCTTTGTGAATACTTAAAAGGAATATACCATTAACTTGTATCCAGCTCTGCTGAAACTTATGTTAACCGTAATGAGTTTGTCTGGCTTTTTTCTATTTAGATGCATTAAATACTAGCTACCCCAGCGAAATCCATACTACCTCGGAACTGATAAATTTTGTGTTATTTTATTTGGTCTCCTTGAATCGGCCGGTTTGGATGAGATAGAACCAAGGCCAATGCGCCTTGTGCTACTACTGGACACATTCAGTGACTTCTTTCCTTTTCTTCATTTCTTGGAGCATATCTGTCTTTGTCTTTTTCTGTCTTTGTCTTTTGTCTGAGCATCATATCTGTTTTATTTGATCATTATGGTTTATTTCTAGCCAGCCCAAAATGTCCAATAGGTATCGAGATCAAAATTGAAAGCAAAGGATTAGACATTTAGTGATGTACAATCCCTCCCTCTATCTCACTTCTACTTAAATTAAACAATACGATATGCGAAAAATAGTCGATTTTGCAACTAATTAATAAAAAATACGCGTTAAAACCATTCAATCTAAGGCATGCCTATAAAGCGTTTAAAAAAACGTGAAAATAAATGAAATGATGAATAGCTCCGATGTTCATCGTGAGCTACAATGAGGTACGAGAATTCTATATACAAATATATAATAGATAACTTTTTCTGCAAAATAATAAGTTATTCTAACAAAGCTAAATAATTGCACACATATAATCGAAGGCTAGCATTCGTATCCATCACAAAAATATTAGCCAATAGCGGGAATCAAACGCGGAACCCTCAGCCAAACGGAACCCGAGGTCAACTAGTCGTTTGCTGTCAATATGAAACAATAACACTATCGCATTGGTCCAGAAGGATAGCATCATAGTTATAAATTTTTATCTTTCAATACTTTTTCTTCTAATACTTCAAAAATTATACTGTTTCAGTCTGAAAACAAAATTATGAAGGAGCTTACGTCGGACCGGTGCCCGCGTAGGTTATAGTTAGTGCGTAGGGGAAGCTCGTGCGGGCGTCGTGCGTGCGATGACGTGAATGTTACGCCAACCACTCCACGTACGTTCCCTGTAGCCAACCAGCCTTCTTGATAGTAGTTGTTTCGGTTCAATTTCCAGCCTTCTTCCTATAACAAAAGGTTCAGTTCACATAAACATGCTAATTAACAACCAACACACGCGTGCATAGTTTTAACAGTTACATTTCGAGTTCGCTCGTCTCAGTGAGCTTTGTCAATTGTCAAGTGTTTTAAGTGTGCAAGGGTGTACCTATGTGTCAACTTGCAAGTTCGTACGTAATTTTTACGTTCCATAAAATCTGGAAAAAATTCCATAAGTCACGATAGCCGAGTTGTTGGGTGGTCGGAATTTCGAGTCGAGAGATCCGAGTTCGATCCCCAGGTGGCAGTACCAATGAGTTTTTCAAAAACTTATGTACGAATTTCATCGTTGGCTTGGACATAAAGACGGCGACGGGCTCACCACCTGTCACGTTGTCCCGAAAATATCTTCGGTGGAAGGTGGGTCAAAGGGACTTAATTGTCTAAACTCGACCTCTGTCTACCCCTGTATTGGGAATTGCGTGAAGATATTTATAAAATCTGGAGAAAAAGCCCTGGCAATACTTTCGAACGATCTATGTTCATAGTAATCATTTCATCGAAAAGATAACAAAAAAACTACTTACGTAAACGTATATAAAACAATTTACAATGTAAATCGTGGTGATTATATGTATAATCTTCAATTGAAAGTAAGGAAATATAATTTTAGGCCTTTGTTATTTATTTAAAACTACATATAAAACGCATATGCATATATAACGCATAACGCAATAATATTTCCGCTACATACATAGACTAAAATATCTTGCTGGCATGGCATGAATACGCAACGATAAGCTTAAGGTACATTATTTTATTCTTATGTGGGTAAAATTGATGTTTAATGATTTTTTGTTTTATATGAAAAAAAAAATATCTTCCCGTAATTCCCAATACAGGGGTAGACAGAGGTCTACCCCTGTATTGGGAATTATCTATTCTAGAGAATTAAGTCCCTTCGACCCACCATCCACCAAAGATATTTTCGGGACAACGTGACAGGGGGTGAGCCCGTCGCCGTCTGTCGAGTCTGCCACCTGGGGACCGAACTCGGAGCTCTCGACTCGAGTTCCGATCACCCAATCATTCGGCTATTCTGCCATTTTAAATATGCCAAATACACACATACAGATACAGGTTGTTCCAAGGAACTCCTGTACTAATATTTAACACCCTCTAAAACCCCTATGGGAATCTGCAATGTGGGGAAGAGCAGTAAAAACGAAGTTTATTATATATTTTAGTTGTAGTATGTGGTAGAAAATTTCTTAAAACATGCCACCTTGATGGCTGGTAATCAGGTCAGCCAGTTTATTTCTTATGTATATCCAAGATTTAATCGACATTAAATTAATTAACATTCACACAAGACAGATATTAAGTAGTCTATATCAGTATAGCAATTTTACTTGTCATAAAAAAGAAAACTACTTAAATTATTATTACAGGGGTTGACATGGGCCGATCCTATATTTGTGACATGGGTCAAGTAAATTTGTAGGGAAAACAACTTATTTCACTCAAGTGAAGCGCTCCGTACATCTCAGCGGCCATTGTACGACGTAGACAAACAATAGAGATAGCAATTTAGGAAAGCGAAATTATTTGCGAAGACGCATGGTATTATTTTTTATTTACTACGGGTCCTTTACAATTCTTCCTGATTAAAAAAAGAAAACAGAAAAGTTCTCAATGATGTTGCCATTTAATAATTTCTCGCTAGAAAACCTTTACCAGAATGGAACAAACAATAAAATAAAAAAATCTCTGTGGGCTTGATATAAACTAACTTACACTAGCCTTACTTAACTGTATGTCTAATTACAATGTACACATAAGATACGTATTACATTGCTCCGATCTCAAAGTAAATAGCTAAAGTACTCTTATGGAATCAACAACAACAAAGGTACCACAAATAGCCAGAAACCATTAAAAATTGCAAAAGTGTTTTCTACCCTAAACCATTCAGGACTCGAACCCGGGCCTGGTGACATCGGACTGCTTATTATGACGACGATGGTAACTATTCTTTTTTAACCTGCTCAAGTAACTACGACTTATGAAAAATGATTTGCTACCCTTGTCGCTAATGAAATATGTTCTGCGTAACGACCGCGAATGGTTAACGTATTTAAGGTAAGGCAAGTCAATTTGCAACATATATATATTATATATGTATATCACTAGCCGACCCGGCGAACTTCGTAGCGCCATATTTTTTCGTGTATATTTTGGAAATTGCCGACAGACTCTTTAACATTCATCCCCGACTTGATTTCACACGGTTGGTGACAGTTATACGGACTAAGGAAATGTAGCAGTTCTGGTAAATTGACATAAGTTAGATTATCAATCATATATATCATGTATTAATACGTTTGATGTTCGAACCTCCAATATATTTTGTCAGCATGGTACATTTTCGGTACCATGCTGACAAAATATATTGGAGGTTCGAATTGGAACCTCACCGCATTTCAAATATTGATATATACTGCTCACTGTTCCAAAATCGAATGATTTATCATCTGCGTATTTATGGTCTTCTCCAATATCATTATTTCGAAGATTGTGAACTCGACATGCGTTACGCGTTACGCCTGCTGATATTTTTACTTCCCATATTTTCATATCAATAAAAAAATTGTTTAAAAAAACTACAAAAACGCTTTTTATAGAAAACCGAACTCAAAAATAGATTATTATAAATTTAAGTTATAAATAGATTTTAATAAATTGAAATTAAGAATAGCGTTGAAAATTGCAATAAATATAAGTTAATAATAGACTGAATAAAAAAAAATATTTTATTTAAAAAAAGCGTGGGATGCTTTTTAAGGTATTATCAAAATGATAATCACTCTACTCATATCTGTCAATAAAATATTTATAACTATTGACACCATGCACCCCACGCTTTTAACGCTATTCTTAATTTAAATTTATTAAAATATATTTCCTATTTTTTAGTTCGGTTTTCTATAAAAAGCGTGTCTTTTAGTTTTTTTAAACTATTATTTAATTTTTAGTTCTTAGTTTTTTTATCAAATTAGTGTATTGTCATCGGTCCTCGATAAATCTACAAAGTTTGAACGAAATCTGGCCGTTTAAAGTGGGTCAAATCGCGCCCAAAGAAATCGGTTACAAACATACAGGTGAAGCTAATAAGAGCGTGTTAAAAATAGCACAGCCTCACTAACTTTTCATATTATGAAATAAAAAATAGCTATTCTGGCAACAACGAACACAAAAGAAAAAATTATCCGATTTGGCGCAGTCGTTCGGGAGTTACATACATTTAGGCAATAAATAATTTATGTTCATACAAAACGAAATATTAAGAAATTATTTGATATCATCAAAAATCAACTGCAAACAGATGAACCGGAGATCGAAGGTACGATTGGCAATTAGCCAGGCTTTACTGATCCAATCCGATTCATCCATTTACCATTTCACCGTCGCCCAATTAGGCATGTAGTCATAAGCATAAGGTTATAAGTATAACTGACAGAATCGATATCACCCTCTACGTAAACATATAAACCAGTAACTGATGTACACAGTTTTAAAGTATAGGCTTTAAAATTTTTGCCGTTCGTACCTCTAAAAATCGAAAATGTGTCGTTTATTGGAGACAAACATTGAAAGTGAATATTAACCTAGAATATCTATAATATCACTAGAGATATTTATGAGGTATTGTTTAGAAATAGTACCCAAAAATAATTTTACTTTCCACCGGACAACAGTCTGACAATTTGGTATAGAGAAAACGGAAATTTTTGGGTGTTTTTAAAAGCGAAGCCAAGGGTAATAACGTAGAATTACAAACTATATAGAATTACTAAATATAGATAGTTGGATTATGGAATATATTATAGTAATTAATATACTAAAACAACCTTTATTGCTAAGAAACAGATATAATATAAAATAAAAGTTGTATTTTTTGGCAAAATCACCAATGATATCCTCGTATGTCAGCTCGTACATTAGTTCCTATGCACAAAAGAGCAAACGCATTTAATTTTTCTAAACTAAGGGATAACATTGGAAAATAACATTTGACCCTTTTTACTCAAGAAAATTCTTTTACCGGAACAATTTGTCGTTCTAGCAGCTATCTCTGTCTTGTAGCTATATCTTCCTCGTTAGTGAACCTACACGTAAGGTTTACTCTTTTCTTAGCTTTTCTTTCTCCAATTTCAGCCATTCATTTTTTCCAGCGTTACGTTGTATTGAACAAAGAAAACGTAATTATACGTAATAATTATTCGTCTAATTATTACGTATTTCTAAATTAATAAATATGTTCACGCCATTCCCAATACAGGGGTAGACACAGGTATTGACAAGTAAGCCTTTTCGACTACCCTTCCACCGAAGATATTTTTGGGACAACGTGACAGGTGTTCCAAGCCGTGTTTATGTTCCAAGCCAACGATATGATAAAACCCATTGATACGAGCCTGCCACCTGGTGATCGAACTCGGGCCTCTCGACTCGAATTCCGATCACCTAAACACTAGGCTATCGTGACTTTTACGTATTTCTGCCAGCAATATATAGAAGTGACATGCTATGCCGGATTCAGCAGTTGTAATTGCCACTAAGTTCCAAGAGTGGACTTCGCAAGGAACGAAAAAAAACATACGGTGGATTCTACCTTGCACGCCATTATATACACCAGACATATTCGCAGGGTTGTGATATGATTGCCCACGACAGTTTACAAGACAGATAAAAAAATAAATTAAAAAAATCAACTAAAAAAATATGTTCTTAAACTATAACTATTTTGTGCTTGAAAAATGAGGGGGACGGGGACGTCTTCATTGAGAAAAAAGTATTGAAAAAAATTAATGACATGTTGAGTATTAAAACGGCCATATTTATTTTTCTTATAGAAAGAACTTAATTTGACCCCAGATTCCAAGAAGACACACGAAAGTATTTAGAAAACATAACTTACATTTATATATATATATATATATATATATATATATATATATATATATATATATATATATATATATATATATATATATATATATATATATATATATATATATATATATATATATATATATATATATATATATATACAACGCAATTCCCAATACAGGGGTAGACAGAGGTCAAGTCTAGACAATTAAGTCCCTTTGACCCACCTTCCACCGAAGATATTTTTGGGACAACGTGACAGGTGGTGAGCCCGTCGTCTCACCACCTGTCACGTTGTCTCGAATTTAAGAATAATTTTTCTTTTATGTCGAAAACTAATCGGAATCGGAAATAATAAGAATCTTTCTCGAAAATGAATGAAACAATCACAATTCGTCGACGTTGGTAGGTTAAATGGACCGCCCCTTGAAATTTGCCGCCCTAGGCTCGAGCTCGAGCAACTATAATATTTTACTGCTAAATTTATATCAATAATATTTGATAAGTAGTAAGGAGATAGATACATCACACAGATGGCCAAGGACTTTTTTCGCCAAATAACGCTAATTTTTAAATAACGAAATCGCATATAACTGTAACGTTATACATTTAAACGTGAAAAAAGCGATGACTTGAAAAAAAGTTAATATTTTTTACCATGTTTATTTAGTCTGCTATATTATTTTTACTTTTTATTACTGTAATTTGTCGAGAAAAAAGTATTCACTGTTAATTCTTTACATACTGCAAAGTTCGCCATTTCAATTAAACAAATATTTATGACCTGTAATTCATATTTTGACGTTGAAATTAATTTCGAGCGCTACACAAGAGATAGCATAGATAGGTACTACGGCATTCCGTTATTACCTTCAACAGTACAATATTCCACGGGAAATAACAGCCACTACGCGTCAATTTCACTTACATAATTTAGATAAAACGAAACCTTTGTACTGTATCAAACAATAACTGTTAATTCGCGAAACAATTTAAAGTTTTCTTTAGAATTTCAAAGCAATAATGTTATTAATGAAAGATTATAGTAATTTGTTTAAAAATAGTAATCTATATTCACTATTGTGACGTACATTATCTTCGTTTATGAATTTTATCAAATTCCGTCCATCTGTATTACAATAAAAGTAATTTTCTTTTTTATTATATTGAAGTATAGTCACGATAGCCGAGCGGTTGGGTGGTCGGAATTTCGAATCGAGAGACCCGAGTTCGATCCCTAGGTGGCAGGTTTGTACCAACGGGTTTCTCAAAAACTTTGTACGAATGGTATCGTTGGCTTGGACATAAAGACGCCGTCTCACCACCTGTCACATTGTACCGAAAATATCTTCGGTGGAAGGTGGGTCGAAGGGACTTAATTGCCTAGACGAGACCTCTGTCTACCCCTGTATTGGGAATTGCGTGAAGATATTTAATTTTATTTAATAAGTTTAGTCCAATTTTGTTTTAAGTCGTGGCACTACAATTGACGACTACATATCGCAAAACTGAACAAAATATGTATATTTGAAAACGCTAAAATTCTTCGGATATCTGTTTGTTTCCATCTATGTCCTCTCCTGAATTAGGTACATCTAGAGAGGCGATCATCCGATATTTGAATACATATTATTCTTATAACTTTTAAAATATTTTCATGCCTGACGGAGTAGCCACAGCGAACAGATTGCAAGTGCCACAATCTTTGTACACCTTTCAAAGATGATGTGAACAATTTGCTCACATGATCTTTGAAAGTTATTCTCGGCCTAAGTCGTTTTTACCTAACTACCTAGGATCTTTTGTACCTTTCAAGCTGCATATTTTCTTCACCGTTCGGTCTTCACGTCTCGTTAAATATGCCCAGACCATCAAAACACTCTCATATCCATTTTTTTTCCACATTTAAGATACACTGAGAATTAATTTCACCCATTTCAGTTAATATTAATTTATATTTTCAAAATAGATTAATAGTATTTAATTTCTATCTAAGCTCTCACAAAGGTTAGTTCATATCAAGGGAAACTTAACATCAAAGTATGTATACAGATATACCTATATACGCACCCAGGCACGGGCGATACGCGCAAACTCTAAAAGATCGTAAAAATTTATGAAATAAGAACTACGAAAATCTGATCATTATCTGGGCGTAGCCACTGAAAATAAGAAGAGGACTGGCTCTTTAAATTCCAAGTATTGTAAATAGAATTGTTTTTTAGAAATAAAGATATCGCATGAAAATAAAATAAATAGAAACAATTTTATTTTTTACTTTCCTATTTGATAGCCTCATTATTGGTTTGTTGCTGGTGTTTTAATTATAAAAAGCCACGAAAGCTTTCAGCATTTTACGCTTATAACATATATATATAGAATTTAATTTGAATTTTAATTTAATTTTAATTCATATATATAGAATATTTTCACTGTGACAGAGACCGCGCCCGCTTTATAGGTGTTTCGACAAAGGAATCCAGTTACTGGCTACATGCTTTACCATCAAGTAACCTTGGTACATTACTAGATAACGAAAGTTTACGTATAGCTGTAGGAATACGATTGGGAGCATCGATTTGTCAACCACATCGATGTCCTTGTGGCAACGACGTCGACGAGTTAGGCCTCCACGGACTTTCGTGCCAAAAAGTGCCCGCTGACTATCTCGTCACGGTTCCTTGAATGAGGTCATCCGAAGGGCTCTTGTTTCCATAAATATTCCATCGGTTTTAGAGCCTTGTGGAATATTTAGGGAGGATGGTAAGAGACCCGACGGCTTGACTTTAGTCCCTTGGGAGAGAGGCAAAGCTCTTGTGTGGGGCGCAACTTGCGTCGATACATTAGCGGCCTCTCATATCAAGGGTACTTCGATAAGGGCCGGGGCGACATCAGAGGCAGCTGAATCGGGTAAATGGCGTAAATATGAGTCTTTGAAAGGAGACTATATATTTGTTCCATTTGCCGTAGAGACAATCGGTCCCCGCCGATGCAGTTTCTAAAGGAATTGTATCCTCGACTTATCGTTGCCGCTGGTGACAAGAGGGCTGGTTCTTTTCTCGCTCAACGGTTAAGTCTAGCCATTCAACGAGGAAATGCAGCCAGCGTTCTTGGTACCATGCCACGAGGAGTAGAGCTCTACGATTATAATAGTTTTTAGTTAATAAGTATTGTAAATATTAACATAATATTTTCTAGAATTCTTAAACATCATATTTTGCAGATAATAAACCTCGTGAATGAAATGTTGAACATAACAATCACGACAGAAGCTTTGGATAAGCTTCTGTCTTCTTTTCCAGAATATTTTTTTTATATTCCGTAACTGAAAAATTGCTGGCGAAAAATCTTTATTGAAAAAAACATAAAAAAATCATAACGAAATTAAATAAGTTTCTAAAATAAATCTGGAAACTTTATTCACAGAACAACACGATTTAAAAAAAATGAATTGAAGCACTCTATTTATGTATCATAATTTCATACTTATTGAAAATGAACTCTTCGCCGTAATGGCCAGTAAAGTCCACTGCAAGATATTGGCTTCCCTGTACGGGAGGATATGAAAATCTGTACGCTTAGCCTTACTCTTAGACGCTGCTAAACGTCAACTGTTTACTGAATTTTGGTCTGGTATTTTTCAAGGTGGTTATTCTGCCATCTGTCGATAGCCAATTGTATTTTCAAAGCTTTTCCCTTAGCCGTTTCTAACTACGTCTACAGGAAACTACGTCTACATACGAGTAGATACCACATCGTAATAGATATTGTACGATTTACTCCGATACCACACTACCGACTACTCCAGCGACATATCTTCAATGACACTAACTGATAATGATTCGATAGTTTCTGAAGTGAAACTCTAGTCACATAATATTCAAGACGTTCCTATTTCAAATATAAATGGCGGAATACATCAATGTAAAAAAGTACCCAAATTCGTTCTGTATTAAACCAAATAATTTATTTAATAATAAACATTTCACTTGTTTACTTTAAACAACATAACTGGCGTTCGTAATGAGATTCCTCTGACGTAGAGAAAAGACAATTGAAACTCGGAAGATACGATATTTATAAATAAATAAATAAATATCTTCACGCCATCCCTAATACAGGGGTAGACAGAGGTCTTGTCTAGACAATTCAGTCCCTTCGACCCACCTTCCACCGAAGATAATTTCGGGACAACGTGCCAGGTGGTGAACCCGTCGCCGTCTTAATGTCCAAGCCAACGATACCATTCGTACATAAGTTTTTTTTGAAAAACCCATTGTAACGAGTACTGCCACCTGGGGATCGAACTCGGGCCTCTCGACACGGTAATCGTGATTTTTTATATATGATATGATTTTTTTGTAGGATATGATATTTATTACCAATATATATCTTTTATTACTGAAACAATGTTACAATTGTATTCATAATATTTACAACCAAAAATTAACATTATCACTAAGCCCTAATTCTCGTCTTCGTTATAATTTCAAACCGACTTCAAAAATGAATTTTTTAAATTTGTACTTGCACGAGTATATCCTTTTAACACGCTTAATCAACGCTTGTAGGAGCAAATCCAAAAAATATAACATAATGGCTTTTACTAAAAGATAGTTACGTCGAATAGCGGAATTTTCAATTTTAGCAATTCAATTTATTTTTAAACTTAATTCTATGGATATAATAATTATTCACACAAAACATTCAGAAATGACAAGTAAATATAAACAAGCTATCTAATGAACAGGCATTTCTGGTTTGCGGTTTATTTCATTTATGTGACACAGTTGCGGTATTCTGAACGAAACTCGTGATTTGTGTTTTGCGTCTGAAATTCATTTCCTTTTATAGGCTTCAAATTTAAAACATTGAATACAAATGTGAGCAAATGAGTTAAATGCTGTAAAAGGTGAGACAAAGTTAATTGAATTGGTACCGAGACTCTCAGATGTACATAGTCCCTTAGGACTATCGTGTGATCCGCTCACAAATTCTTTTCAGCTAAATTACTACAACGCTGCCAAATGATTGGTTGATAATCCGAAGATAATGGATTTTTAATGTAGCGCAAAAATTTGCGCAGGTTCACTGCCTGCTATTGCCTTTTTGATGATCGCTCATCTATTTGTCGTATTTCACAGTAACTTATTGCATCATTTATTTTTTGGGGTGGACTAAAATCTGTTTTATAAAAAACTTTAAGCAATTCCAACTCGTAAAAGTGTTTTATAATTGAAAATTTCTTAGATCTGCATAAATTGCATAGCAGCTTTTAAAGTTTATCAGTTCTGACTTATTTAATTAATTGAAATAACGATTTTTCGAATTTTTCTTTTGAAAATTAATAATTGCTACATCATAATATCGCACATATTTTAATAGTAGGTACCTAAAACAAACGTTTTAAGTTACTTAAGGCATTTAAATTACAAAAGTCTATCCGAATCTATACAAGTTTTAAAATTTATTTATAGAATTCACAAAGGTACATAGGAACCATTTGGAAAAAGCCACATTCTTATAAACTAAAATTAATATTTAACGTTAAATATCTAAGAACGGAGTATGAGACTAAAAATTATTTTATATGATTTGCTGTGTTCTTTCGTAGCAAGTTACATGTAATAATTTCATTGTACCTTTTATAATATTTAAATAAAGCACTAACCTCAGGCAAGTCGTCGGGCACCTTTCCCATCCACGACAACGACAGTATGCTACAGTCACATTTCGCGTTAACATTTCGCTCGAAATGAAGATGCATTTTCGTGTAGACTTCACACCTGTACAACTTGAGACATCTTAAGAATCTCTGAGCGCGGGACACCGAAGGCTTCTAACGAACAACTTGGTGAAACAGTTTTGTTTAATCAGTGAGTACATTTTATGATACGTTGTAGGAGAGAGCTACAATCATTTTGGTCAGGTTGTGTTGTAATAGCGGCGTGTGTACGTCGGCAGGCGCTCGTTTGTCTTGACAGGGTGACAAGCAAGGCTCCTCCGTCGGCGCACGGCGCAGATATCGATTGTGCGCAGGGTTGCGGGGTGCACCCCGCGCCCTCTGACGTCGCCTGCAGGCGCTGAAAATCGGGAAAACCTCGGAAGCCGCGCGGAGATGGCGCTAAGATTAGATTCAAACTGAAATTTGCTCTGTAACTTTGTTTGAAACACTTTCAATTCAATTACGCCACTGAAATACCTTTGAATAAACAGTAAATACGATCATTGCATTACAGATTTCTCTTTTTTTTTATCCTAACGGTTGTCCCCATACAGGGGCACCATTAATTCCAAATTCAAATTAGGAAAATGTGTGTTTTTTATTTTTCGTACTGTCAAGATGATTGAACCTAATGAATAAATTCGATACAATTTAAATTTTAATACAAAAAAAGGTAAAAGTGAAACTCAAGCCGCGCAAAAAAAAAATTGCGATGTTTATGGACCTAGTGCAGTGTCTTTGAGAGTAGCATAAATTTGGTTCAAGAAATGAGAGATAAATTTTGATGTCAAAGATAAAATGGATGCCATTTATGAAAAACTGGAGCAAGATCGACATATCAGTAGTAACAACGTCGCTGAAGAACTAGCAACTGATCACAAGACCGTTTTGGTGCATTTGAAAAAACTGGGTACACAAAAAAGCTCGATATTTGGGTTCCTCACGAGCTCACTGAAACCAACCTAATGAACCGTGTACTCATATGTGATTCTTTATTACGACGTAATAAAACCGAATTATTTTTGAAGAAGCTGATAACTGGTAATGAAAAGTGGATAACGAACAACAAGAACGTGCGAAAAAGGTCGTGGTCAAAGGCCGGTCAGGCTTCACAGTCTGTGGCGAAACCCGGGTTAACTCGCAACAAGGTGATGCTGTATGTGCGGTAAGATTGGAAGGGCATTATTCATTATGAGCTGTTACCACCAGACAGGACCATCAATTCTGAACTCTACTGCGAACAATTGACGAAATTAAAGCAAGAACTTTAAGAAAAGAAAGCGGCCGGAATTAATTAACAGAGGGGGTGAGGTTTTTCATCATAACTCTAGACTTCACTCATTTTTGGCCACTCAGCAAAAATTAAGAGAGCTTATCTGGGAGGTGTTAATGCATCCACCGTATAGTCCTGAGATTGTACCTTCAGATTTCCACCTGTTTCGGTCTCTTCAAAATTCTTTAGGCAGTGTCAGGTTAATTTCACGAGTGGATTACCAAAACCAATTGTCGCGGTATTTTGATCAGAAGCCCCAACCGATGGGATCATGTCCCTACCTACAAGTTGGCAAAAAGTTATCGAACAAAATGGTACCTACATACTTTAGTTAAATGTAATAAATAAATAAATAAATATCTTCACGCAATTCCCAATACAGGGGTAGACAGAGGTCGAGTCTAGACAATTAAGTCCCTTCGACCCACCTTCCACCGAAGATATTTTCGGGACAACGTGACAGATGGTGAGCCCGTCGCCGCCTTTCTGTCCAAGCCATCGATATAATTCGTACGTAAGTTTTTGAAAAACTCATTGGTACGAGCCTGCCACTTGGGGATCGAACTCGGGTCTCTCGACACGAAATTCCGACCACCCAACCACTCGGCTGTCGTGACTAAAACGAACACTTAACATAGGTTTTATTCATTCCCTTTATAAATGTAGAGCAGACAAAATTGAACGCTTCAAATAAAAAGAATGTTTATAAATCGATACTTCTTTATTAAAAAAATACATTCGACAAATTAACTACATTATTTTCAACACATACAGAAATAAAAAGCTATAAATAGATATCACAGACTGTACTATTGAAACATTTCACATGATTATACTTTCAATCAGATCTCTTTAAGTGTGCCCCACGTATACCCCGACTTGATTTTAACAGGAAGAGGCACACTTAAACACACCGTATCTTCCATTTCTTGCTTTAAAATTTTAGAAAATGTATTTAAATCACTTTCAGAGACTTCGTATATGAGCTCATCATGCATTTGTAGAATAAGGCGAGGTTTAAATTCATAGTGATTTGTTTTATCATCTATAGCACACATAGCAGCTTTGGCAATGTCCGCAGCGGAGCCTTGTATTGTGGTGTTGACCGCTTGACGTTCAGCAGCACCTGAACACAAAAGATATTGAAAAAAAAAAATATATCTTCACGCATTTCCCAATACAGGGGTCAAGTCTAGACAATTAAGTCCCTTTGACCCACCTTACACCGAAGATATTTTCGGACAACGTGACAGGTGGTGAGCCCGTCGCCGTCTTTATGTCCAAACCAACGATGAAAAGATATCATAAAATAAATCAGATCATAAAATAAATAAGTATATAGATATGGACTTATTCACATACTTTGTTCTGATCACAAGTAGCTAAAGCACTTGTATTATGGAATCAAAAACAACGAAGGTATTGTGGTACCTTCGTTGTTTCTGACACTCAGACCCGAAACAATATAGTAAAAATGGTTTTTCTAAATCGAGCCGTCCGGGAATTAAACCCGGGACTTCAGATGCCAGATATGTCAAAGGCCAGTCTGTGCCATTAAGTCGTTCGTCCACAGAGTTCGCCATTTCCAGAGTTTTTTTTTTACTAAATTACACTTTTTTGCTGAGTTACTAAAGTTAAAACTGTGTTTCTTTGCTAAAAAATATATCATAGCATGTAACAGATGCCGTGTTCCGCATTAAAAGCCATAAAAACCCAGTGTAATCACAGGTAAAATCAGTTACATTTTAGGCTTAGACGGTTTCTTGAGCTACTAAGCATACTATGTTCAATGTTAAAATGTGAAGAATACTACTACTTACTACTTATCTTCACGCACAGTCCCTGACGGGGTAGCCAGAGAGAACAGATCGCCAAGCGTCACGATCCTTACACACCCTCTTTCGCTTCTTTCAGATTCATCATTTTATTGATACATGCGCGTCGAGGTATCCGAGTACTCTTGACCCTACCTTCTTCGAGCAATTTGCTCACATGGTCTTTTAAACTTAGTCTCGGCCTACCTCGGCCCCTTTTAATATCAACTTTCACGCTATATGTTTTCTCTTAACCATTCGGTCTTCGCTCATTCGCTCAACGTGCCCAAACCATCGAAGCACGCCCTCATCCGTTTTATTGATAAGGTCATCTTTCAAACCTATCATTTTGCGAATCTCTTCGTTTCGCTTCCGGTCGGCCAAGGTAACGCCGCACATTTTACGAAGAGATCACATCTCCACTGCATTCAACCTGCTTTTATGCTTCTTCTGGCATACCCAGGTTTCGCTGCCATATAACAAAGTCGGTACCAGTGATATAGATATAGACATAGAATAAAGTGGGATATAGATGTGGACAGGCGTGTCGCTGCCGGAAACAAGGTCAACGGTGCCCTGACTGCGTTAGTCCAAAGGCAAGGCGTAGTGAAAAATGCACGCCTTGCGGTACATAACGCAGTGTGAAGAATAAATTGACAGATATACATAAATTTGCAACGTCTACTCACTTCTTTTAAAAACAAAGCTACTATTTATATCAGGCAAATATCTGCGTCGTTTCTTCAGAGTCTCCACGTAACCTTTCTTCCTGCAAGCGTCTACAATCGATTGCGTAAACAGCTTTATAGATGGGTAAGTTTTGTAGAAGGTGTCCATGAAGACAGCCGCCTCTGCCTCCGTCACGTCCAAGTGTTGGCTCAGGGTCTTGTTACCCATTCCATACAAGATGCCGTAACAAAGTTGTTTCGCTTTTTGACGGAGATCATCATCAACCTAAAGTTATTAATGGAATATAAGTTATATAGCCCTAATTAGTTTCATTTGAACGCCCACGTAGGTGTACCACACTATTACTATTTTTATTACATAAGTACAAACATAAGTCCACTGCAGAACATAGGCCTCTCCCACAAAGAGGATTTGCCATTACCGCCACGCTTGGCAGGCGGATTGGCGATCGCAGTACCAAACCACTCGCACCTCACGCTGCTGCCCACCTTCGGTCCGATTATTTGGTCTGATGATTTTAGAGATGGTTATCCCGCAATCTATCGGTTGCCATAACGGTAGTCAAGGCTGTTTCCCTTAGTTGCCTCTAACGACATCCAAGGGAATACAGAGTGTCATATTCTTAAACCGTTACCAAACCGTTACAAAATTTTTATTACTATAGATAAATACATCTTTAAGGAAGATTTATTTATTTATTATTAAGGAAGACATTGCGTTACCGTAATCATAAGAATGTTCTGGAAGGCTATATTATACCCAATCGAGTCAACCGTTGCTGACACTACCTAGTTGTATATAAAAAAAAAATAAAGAATAAAAACGTACCTCTTCCTCTGGTACACAACTCCATGAAGCCGCAATAGCTTTGAAAACATCAACATCAGACCTCATAATCTTCGTCAAAACAGGGTCATTACTGTAGTGTGTGAGTATTCTCATTTCTAGTTGACAATAATCAGCCGAAACAAAAACACACCCCGCCGCCGCTCTAAATATGTTCCGACAGTTGAACTCTATTACGTCGGTGCAACGATCATTTTCGCTCGTCAACGTGAGATATTTGACGGGAATGGAAAATGTTCTTGGGACGTTTTGTAGGTTTGGCTCGCGCATACTTATCCGGCCGGTGCAAGTGTGCATTGTGTAAGAGGGATTTATTCTGAAAATATAACATTGTATTCGACGTGTTTCGTTCGTCTCTAATTCCGCCGTATTCCACACGTCCTGGGTAAATATGAATTAAACAGCTTTTGTCAGGCACACTTATCCGTATCTATTAGTACGGCGTAGTTTTATTAATTCTCATCGTCGTTTTAGCCTTACCATTTAGGCCTCCCTTAAAGCTTGTAAAAGCAGTCCTGGTTCGGTACCGAAAAAATTTAATTTTTCGGGAATTAAAAGTATATCAATTTTTAAATTAAAGCCGTAACTTGTGGAAAACACATTTTTTTTATATGGGTTCGGAGTAAATTTTTTTATACATTACGTATGCCTATAATAATATATAGTACAAGTGATTTGCCGTTTTTAAATGTCTTCTTAAGCTAAGTCAGCATAGCTTCAGTGGAAAGTGGGTCTTAAAGGACTTCACTGTCTAGACCCATGCCTACTTTAGGAAATTTGGTAAAGGTATAAAAAAATCACATTGATATATACCTGAGAATAAATTGTCATAATAAAAAACATGACGATATACATAAATACAATAAATTAAATAAATAACGATGAAATACAATAAATTAAACCTGTTTTCAGTGTTGTAGACGGTGGCTCTCTCAGTTAGCGGGTACAAAGTTTTCGTCAGAATTGCATTCAATTTTCTCCAATATATGACGATACTGGACATCGGGCTGTTGTGAGCTGTTAGCACGCTTTTCTTCGTGCTCACCTTCCGACCTTTGTACATTCCTAACATCTGAAATGTCATCTCTTTACACACATCGCTAGGCAGATGACGAAAATTCACTGACAAGTCTATAATCGATCAGGCCATTAGGTACTATGTTTTAAGTTCTATGAAGTTTGACCGCACTGGACAACCGGGCTGTACCGTCCTTCTTGTGATTTTTATCAAATTAATACATGTTATGCCAAAAATACTGTTTTATATGAATGACAAGCGATTTAAAAGTGGAGCCAAATGTAACCAATTTATATTTAATAATTAGTTTCAGACTCAAAAAAATTAAATTATCTTCACGTAATTCCCAATACAGAGGTCTAGTCTAGACAAAAAGTCCCTTCGACCCACCATCCACCGAAGATATTTTCGGGACGATGTGAGAGGTGGTGAGCCCGTCGCCATCTCAATGCCCAAGCCAATAAATTCGTACATAAGTTTAAAAACCCATTGGTACGAGCCTGTCATCTGGAGATAGAACTCTGGTCTCTCGACTCGAAATTCGGACTATCCAACCACTCGGCTATCGTGAATGAGTTTTTCTTTTTTTAGTTTCAGACTCGAGTCTAAATATCAATGGTATAAATGTAAATATGAGTATATTAAACAAAGAAGAGGTTTAAAAAAATCTCATTTTTGACGCAAAAACTTGGGAGGTACAGTCCGACCAGTTTCAGAATCGACTTCGGCCTAAATGAGCATGAAGGAACAGTTCTGATAGTACCAAGTACCTTGTAGACTATGACTATATATGACTATGACTATAAATGTGTATGACTATGACTATGTGTGCCGGCCATATAAACAACACACGTATCGCACGCATTACACCTTACTCACTTTAATACACGCTTTAATTTTTAACCATTTATATTCTTAACTTTAGCCCCCTTTGAACTGGATTTCAGAACGTTTTAAAAGCCTTCGGCTTTCGGCTATAGGTCGTAGCAAAGACCAATTCATCGGCTTCGAAATAAATATACTTTCGGTCAGATACTGTCGATACAGATGTCGATTAGCAGCGAAATGATAGACTAGGTTATTACTAGGTAGAAGAGAAGCAAACTGCTTGAACATGTATGCAACCACAAATTAATAAAAAATCTTAACAATTTGAAAAAAAAAAAAAGATAACTAACGTAAAGACAAACAAACACATTTATTACCTTGGCGACGTCCTTTGACGAGTTAAAGTTGAAATGATACCCGCATAGTTTAAATGCTTTCTTTTGCAGAATATCTTGTGTATTTTTCACGTCGATCAACAGTTTTGACGCCAGCTCTCTGTCCACGACGAGGCCGTGAAATTCACAATTTGCTAGAATCTTCGACACATATGATTCGATGTCTGTAAGAACTATTCAGTTTCGAGAAAGTTCCTTTGAATGTATATGGTTGTTGGGTATACTGGGCCATTTCACTAATAATATTTTGATAGGAACGTTATAGGTAAGCCCAGTGGGGTAGGTAGGAGTGGACGATATGAGACCTCGCCCACGGCTCGAGGCCTACACGTGACTATTTAATTTGATCACTTTTACGCTCCAAAAAGAACATTAATGTTAGAGCAATAAGAACAATGTTATTATATTTATAAAATAACAAAGAAAATAAGAAGCATTTACAACTCACGATAGCCGAGTGTTTTGGCGATCGGAATTCAAGTCAAGAGACCAGAGTTCGATCCCCAGGTGGTAGGTTCGTACCCATGGATTATTTCAAAAGTTATGTACTATTTGTATCTCATGGCTACCGTGACTTGTTATGCTATTGCAAAATACTTATGTTTTGTACTTTGCATTCAGTTTTATTTTGATTTTTTTTTTTCATTTTCAGGTTTCTTTTTTTAAAACATATTTCAAGTAAACATATAGATATATTTATTCTAAAAACGTATCTAACAACACTGAGCACTTATATAACGTGGACGAGTGGCGTCCACACTGGTTTTTATGGTGTCGCCAGTTCTGAGATCCCAGGTTCGATTCCCGATCTTGTCAATGTAGAAAACTCTTATCCTACATTTAGAGGTACCGTCGTTGTTTCTGATTCCACAACACAAGTGCTTAGGCTACTTACTGTGGGATCAGAGCAATGTATGTGATGTTGTCCCAGTCTATGTATATATTTATTATCAATGTATGTATTTATTATTATTATAGATTAATTGCACCGGCCTGTAAGAGCAGCAAACAAGTTGTCGAAAACAGCGGCAAGCACTGCGCCCTTAGACGGTGCTTTTGACGCCCGGGTTTCTTAATTATGGCCAGATAAATTTCGAAATGTACATCTTTCCTCGTTACCAACGCATTTTCACTTTGGACGCCTTCCTAGAACACCCCAGGGATCACACAAACAACTGCGATACTAACATGCTATGTCGTTTACATTTTCATATTGTTCCAATAAAAGTTTTTCTTGTTTTCCAGCCACACACCATATCAACCAAGCTTTTAATAATTTGTGCTCAGTGGAGCTAAAACTTTTTAATTTTTTTTCTTCATTTCCTATCTTCCACGTTACAGTCGATATGTTGACATTACAATACTTTTTCATCTATAAAAACAATAACAAAAAGTTTTATACCAAAAATTAAAGAACCCTAGGTAGATTACTGTGTACACATTACATTTAATATTACTTTTTATAACTTATTAATATTACTTTAATTACATAAGATTACTGCTTTGCCTATTTTCTATATAAAATTTGAAATTAAATTAATGAAAATTTTCTTTCCCAAGAAAGTAACTTACCAAGTAGCTAATATCTGGTATTTTCTCGTCACTGTGTATAAGCCACTCCGCTACCGATAAATCGATACATCGCGTTATTAAATCTATACCAAAAGTAACTTTTAGTTGCACATAAATGGGCTTCAAGGATAACATCTTCAAGTTTAAAGGTTTCTTGTTAAACCATTGTTTTAACGTATCTTTAACTTGTAACAATTTTTCCTCAACAGTACTTAAATCAAAGTAAACACATAAATCTTCACTTAAACAAACAGCAATTCCAGTAATTACGTCTTTGTTTTTTAAAAATTTACTTCCATCTTCAGCTTTTTTAAATATAGTACTTCCTATAACATTTTTAGTAGCAATAGTACTAGTTATGTCTAAATATAAAGCTGCCTCATCGACCCTTCGTAAAATTTTTAAATAATTTATTATGTCTATATCTCTTAAAATATAGCAATAAATAAGTTTTCCCTGAATCTCGACCGTAAAGTTTTTGGAATGTTTGCATTGTAATGAAATTGGATACATATTGCACTTTAAAGGCATTTTTACTTTTTTTATTAATGGTTGAATAGGCTTCTGTATATTTTCTTCAGTTTTTCGTTTGATCGGACTTTTAAATATATGAGTTTCCCAAGAGTTAATTGCAATTTGTGAATTCAGAACTTCAACATCTTGAGTCGAAGTATTTGAATGAACACTCGGTTTATTGTCATACTTCTTGTCTTCTTCATAAACTAACTTTATATCATCATCGTCTTCAATTTCGGGGAGTGAAGATGAAAAGGCCTTTAAAATAGAATCCGCATCAATACTAACTAAAGAAAAGTTTTCTTTTGTATGTTTAGAATTTTGCAATAGTTCGCCTTCTTTTATAATAGTATTAGGCAAAAGCTCGATTGGCAAAGTATCATCAAACAAACTAGAATCATTTCCATCAGAAGAAAATAGGCTTATATCTTTAACAGATACTGTTTTACATGTTTTGTCAGTAGCACTTTCACAATCATTTACAACAATATGATTTCCAAAACTAATATCAGGAGATTGCATATTATCAGATGTACGAACTTTCGATATATTATCCATGGCTGCAGTGAAATTGAGCGATTCCCATTCAATGTCTTCCTTATTCACCATAGAAGGATTACTTATTAAAAGGTCATCGTCAGTCTCAATTATTTCTTGTTTATTAAGGCTTTTGCTACCACCATTACATTCATCAGTGACTTCTTTAAAACTCAAACCTTTTGCTCTTTCTTCGTTCAACTTACTCTCGCCATTAAATATTGTTGATGTAGTTGTTGATTTAGTTTTTCCATCCAGATCATCATTTGTTATTGTTGTTTGATCATAATTACTTTGAGCATTTTTACAAGTACTATTTTGTGCAAGATTTTCTTGTTTCAAAATTGACAAGCATTCACTCTGGAAATTTATGTTAGTATCATTGCAAGAACTTTTTTCGTCTAATTCTTTCCATTTGATTTCCGCTACGCCAATGTCTTGTTCCAGATATTTCCTTGCTTCCATTATTAAATTTTGAGCAGCTTCCTTTGCGGTCACGCCACAACAACCGGTAATCCAAATACTTTTAATTTGAATACGTTTTCTTCTGTCACTTTCGTCATCGCCATCTATTTCTTTTTCACTTTGAAATGGTATAGCTTTTAAAAGTATGTTTTCAATAGTAGAAACATCTGCAGATGCAATACTAGGGATGGTTTCAAATCCTCCATTAAACAAAGCTCTAGCTCTTACTCCATTCAAGCTTGATAGTTTCATCAGTTCAATTAATTCTGAATGTATACCAAAATGAAGGCGGTCCTGAAACTGAGAGATGAGCAATTCCATATTTTTCCAGCCAAGTTGATGACAAAATGCTGTAACCATACCTAAAATCAAAATTATTGATTGTCTTCAATAGGTTTTAATTAGAATTTCTTTTAGGAATTGTACAAAAGAATAAGCAGATTATCTAGTGGTTACCAACATAACTGACTAATGACACCTACATACTTCTGCAACACCAGAACAGCTGCAGGTACCAGATACCAGATTCCAAGATAATGTTTAAATCAATCTGTGTAAATGGCATCATTAGTTTTGTCATCTGCATAAAAATGGCCTATAAGCAGCATATCAATGATATACTGAAAATATACTTAAGTTTGTGGAACTCATATAGGTTTGGTTAAATTATTTTATTTTATTTTTAAATCCAATTCAAGATTTGGCATAAACTTTGGGCCACCTTTTTATTTAAAAGCAGTTTATGCAAAAAAATAGCTGATGGTTTGGCCAAAACCATTATATGCAACCATTTTTATAAATAATAAAACAAAGACAAAAAATTATGTTACTAGCATGCTAAGAATAGAATCTATCTGTCAGCAATGAAAAACTTACAAGAGACAGAAAATAAATAAATAGAGTAATAAACAAGTTCACAAAGGTAAAAAAGATGGTATATATGGCACATGTAGAGAAAGAATGCCTTTGGCTACAACTGAAATTGGATAAGCATCACTCCTAGCAATGCTAGTTATGAGCTGACCAAGCAATAAATTTTAAGCTTGGCAGAATTAACAACATGTCTTCATTTTTATGAAACAATCTTTGAAATGACTCAAACATCCAGTAAAAATTGGTCAAGATATGCCACAATTCTTGACAGGGTCAAGTCATAGCAAACTCATGAATTTTTGAAATAAACTAAAATAAAATTTATAAAATACCAAAAAAATTCCAGGTCCAGATTAGATACCTATTGTTAAAACTACGAAAAGATTTAATAAGTATAGTAGACACAAAAATATGTTTAACAGAGTTACAAAAACATACCAGCAAAAGTTGCAGCTGCTTGTTGTAGACCTTGTAAAAACCCTCTAGCACATTGAAATTTATTGGCAACTTCTGAGAGAGGCACTTCATTTACTAAATCCTGCAATGCTAATGCGGTATAAAACCTAAAATTTATACATATTACTTTAAGCAAAACTAGATTCATAAAAAAATTTATAAATAAATAAATATAATAAATATCTTCACGCAATTCCCAATACAGGGGTAGACAGAGGTCAAGTCTAGACAATTAAGTCCCTTTGACCCACCTTCCACCAAAGATATTTTCGGGACAACGTGACAGGTGGTGAGCCCGTCGCCGCCTTTATGTCCAAGCCAACGATGAAATTCGTACATAAGTTTTTGAAAAACTCATTGGTACTGCCACCTGGGGATCGAACTCGGGTTTATCGACTCAAAATTCCGACCACCAAACAACTCGGCTATCGTGACTATAAAAAATTTTAAAATAAATAAATAAATATCTTCACACAATTCCCAATACAGGGGTAGACAGTGGTCTAGTCTAGATAATTAAGCCCCTTCGACCCACCTTCCACTGAAGAAATTTTTGAAACAATGTGACAGGTGGTGAGTTGGTCACTGTCTTTATGTCCAAGCTAATGATATAATTTGTACATAGGTTTTTTTGAAAAACCCATTGGTATGAGCCTGCCACCTGGGGATCGAACTCAGGTCTCTTGACTCGAAATTCTGACCACCCAACTTCTCGGCTATCATGACTTTATATAAAAAAGTATGTTATAAAAAATTACCTTTTGTGAATATTTAATTTGTTCTGACTAATTTTTGATTTATTATTTCCTCTCAAACATTGTATAATAAAACTCTCTTGGATTCCAACCAGTTCACCCACTTTTTTCATTGCTCTTGTCAAGGATTCCCATAATGTCAATAAGTGCAACCAGTCAATATTATTCCACTGGCTGCTAACACTGTAGGGTGTCACTAAGTAAATAAGATGTAGATCAGTTTCTAAGACCAAGCACTGACGAGCTTTCTGTAATTCACAGAACAATGACAACCCATCATTAGGGGCCATGGAAGATGACAAACAAGCTTTGCCTAAAGAAGTTGCAGTATATTTGACCTCATTACAATCATTTTGCACCCTAATCAATTCATAGTTACTCAACTGCTTTAGAGTATTATCTAGTAACAACTCAAGTGATTTATTTTCCTGGTTGAATAATAATAAACATTTTGAATATAAATCCAACTCGTTTTTAGTACAAGTAACCTGGCTTGCAATTATTTCAAGTACTGCCCTCATGTACTTGTCCTCACATTCAATACAACTTTTGACAGGGTCTAAAACACCTTCCATTAATTCAAATCCTATCTTCTTCTCTGATTCTGTACAGATGAGTATGCTTTCTCCTTTTATATCTTTGCCCATTCTGCCAGCTCTCCCAATCATTTGTTTATAAGTCAAAATATTTAAGGGCTGCCTTTGGAACATAGGTGTTCTTACTATTACTTTTCTTGCAGGTAGATTGACACCAGAACTTAAAGTAGATGTTGCTACTAAAACTCTGATAGCACCAGATTTAAATGCACCTTCTATAATATCCCTTTCATCGAAAGTAAGGCCTGCATGATGATAAGCCACTCCAAATGATACTGTGTTCCTGATAATGCTGTCTAAGCCAACAGGGCAATTTTTTAGTTGCTCCAAAACTTCTGCAATACTTTCAGACTTTAATTGATTTCTTAGAACTGTACCTACTTCATTTCCTAAACAGCCTAATTTATAGAAGGCAGATGCAATTCCTTGAGCAAGGTTTTCACACCTGTTTTTAGTCATACAAAATATTAAAACAGAACATCCATCCTTTATGGTCTCCAAACATATATTTAATATACATTCGTTTTCTTGGTCAAAACCTAAATTTGTTGCATCGATAGATTTCACATATTCCCTATTTTTGTTGTAAATCATGCTACCCACTAAGCAATATTCTTCAAGGGGTATTGGCCTGAAATCTGTAATAAATAAATCAGCATTCAACCAAGCAGCCAGTACTTCTAAATTAGGCAATGTGGCTGACATACCCACAATTTGAATTTTCACCTCATCTGTTTTGAGTGATACATACTTGATTTTTGTTAGGAGTAGCTCTAAGATGTATCCACGATTCGGATCACCTAATAAATGCAATTCATCAACAATTACTGCTCCTAATTCTGAAAGATTTCCTTCCTCAAGAAGATGATTAATTAAGCTATTAGCTTTTTCCATGGTACAAATGGCTACATGGACCGCTTGTAAGCCACCTGGTGGTGATTGAGATCCCATAAAACCCTCTACTCTGATACCAGAACTAGACAGTATTTCTTGCAAGTAAAACATTTTTTCTCTTACTATTGATACAAAGGGTAAAATAATTAGAACTTTTTTTTGACGCTCTAAGACAGTTTTAATAGTTAAGATTTCTGCTACTAAAGTTTTTCCTGCTGATGTAGGTGCAGAGTAAACTAAATTGCCGTAGTCTAACAGCACTTTTGATTTACTAAGACAAGAAACTTGCCAATCGAACATCTTAGTTATTCCCTTGCACTCATACTTCTTAACAATTTCATCTGGCAAACCCCAATTTTTCAAAATCCTATGATATACTTTGTTTTCCTGGGTCGCAATATTTTGAATATATTTATCTTGAGTATAAGACAAACTCGACCTTTTCATCGTTACATTTCTGGTACATTTTAATGCAGTTAAATTATTGTGAGTATCAGCAATATAGTCTTTAATAGATAATAAAGAATTTTGTAGTGTAAATGTGTTATCGAAATAATTGTCAAGAAATGATACGTTCTCTGCTAAAATCTGAGAATCAATCACGTCGGTATTAGCCATTTCCACGATATTTGTTTCCCATTAAGAGTCAAAATAATTTAATGCTTAGATTAATAAAATACACAGCAGTAAGCTTTTACTTAAAATCATTTTTTTTAAATTACACGGTTATATTATAACATAAATATTTACTATGTTCAAAGAGAATAAAACCACCATAGATAATACCACTAAGTCAGTGTTCCCAACTCTCAGAAATTTTTCTCCCCAAAACTTAAAGCTTAAAGGATAAAAATATTCTTTAATATTCCTCACATACATACATTACAATTTAATACATACAATATACGTTTATTTTCTTCAGGTTCTGACTATTTGAAATCAAACAAATTGATGTTAAATATAACTGGTAATCCTATGGTAAAGATCATAACCATTAAATTTAATATGAACACATCATGATCATATAAATTACAAAAATGTAATCAAATTACTTTACCTTTCAAATCTCTATCTATTTCCCAAATCTTTTTTCTCTAGGCCTAATTAACAAATGGCTTGTCGACAAAGAAATACAACAGTGAATTTAAATTAATTAATTATATCATTTAATATTTTAAATCTGAATATATATTCCAAATCCTTGTATCTTTTTTTTACTACCAGCTGCCACATAGCCTTCAATTGCCACAGATTAGTTGTAATCTAGGTACTAGATTAGAGTATAGTACTAGTTACCTTAATTGATATATATTTCACCCTACACTTCTTTTTTAGTTACGATAGCCGAGTGGTAGGGTGGTCGGAACTTCGAGTCGAGAGACCTGAGTTCGATCGCCAAGTGGCAGGCTTGTACCAATGGGTTTTTCAAAAACTTATGTACGAATTGTATCGTTGGCTTCGACATAAATACGGCGACGGGCTCACCACCTGTCACGTTGTCCCGAAAATATCTTCGGTGGAAGGTGGATCGAAGGGACTTAATTGTCTAGACTAGATCTCTGTCTACCCCTGTATTGGGAATTGCGTGAAGATATTTATATGTTTTTAATTCTTTTTATAAATTTTTTTAACTTATGGCGTTCAGGGAAATTATCACAGATATAACTAAAAACGTGGTGATTATATACTCTTTGAACACAGAGTACATTATTAATGAAAGATAATACAATCACTACATTATATTATTACTACTGAGAAGAAATTATATAATTATAAGAGATCATAAAAGAGTAGAATAAAACAAATTAGTTACCAACAAACCAAATGAATTATATTGGTTTTGCTCTTTTTGTATAAAGAAAAAAAACAAAATGTTAAAGTAAATCAGTATCGTTTCGTTCAAATAATTTGCATTTACGTTATTGTAAATTGCTTTTTATAATTTCATTTGTTTTTTTTTTCTCAGGTTCAGCCTTAAATCTGCTATTCTTGGGTCAGCAGTATATTACACTGTAGATAAAGGCGTTTGGAAGGATAGCGAAACAACTCGTGAATTATATGAAGAATTAGATAAAGGAATGTCGCCTTATGTTGGAGAATTGAAGAAGCAAATACCATTTGAGGTAACAAATTGTGAAAAGGAATTCATTCTAAATGAATAACGAGTAATCTAACTTCGACATTAAATTTCATAACTTAAATAATTTTATTGTGCAAAAATATTTCTCCTATATATCAAAAATTTATTATAATTCTTCACAAATATTTAGAATATGTACCGAAAAATTTATTTGATGAAATGTGGGTCGAAAGGATTTAATTGTCTAGACCTCTGTCTACCCCCATATTGGGAATAGCATGAAGATATTTTCTTTATTTTATATTAAATATAATTATTAAAAATTTTATTTCAGTTACCACCACTTCCAACAAATGATAGAGTATCATATTTATTTAAGTATTATTGGAACTGTGGAGTTAAAACTACATTTCAATTTCTCATAAATCTTCCAACACACACAACTAATGCAGCAACTATAGCATATGATAAAATATCTACAGCATTAAACCAATCGGAACCTGTGAATAACCAAGCAAAATAAAATTAGTCAGCTACATAACATAGACATTGAGATAATTCTTGTATTTTGTTACATGGGATGATGCTTGTAAATTTAATTTCCCTTGTTAAATCTGAAGATGTAAACAAATTAATTTATCTATTGTGATTATTATAATATTCTTATGGTTCACATAACTAATTATCATATTACAGTTCAAGTTTATTCTTGAAACCAATTAAATCAAATTGTAAAACAGTAGATAAATTTGGTGATTTTTTTATACCTCTGTTGGTACATCACACACATTACTCCGATCCCAAATGAAGTAGCTGAAGCACTGTTAAGGAATTGGAAACAATGTAGATACCACAAAAACCCAGACCCCCAAGACAATGGAAGAAATTGTGAAGTGATTTCCTATAATTACCCATCCCGGAATAAAATCTGGCTGGTGACTCATGAAAACCAGTGTGAATGCCTTTTAACTATGAAGATTGACAGATATAAGATAATTAAATTAAAGAGAAAGTTAAAAAATATACTGACATGGGTGGAATTCAAATCCCGTGAACTGTGCCTTGCTGTGGATACACTCTTTCCCCAAAGATATAAGCAAAAGGTTTTATTTACCTTCATTCTTAAGATTAATTTACCTACAAAACCTTAAGTTCTTCAATGTAGTCGAGATATCAAAATGTTTAAGTATGCAACTTATAGCTAGAAAAGATAATATTATATATAACAATCTTTCAGTTACAAACTTGAATTCCTGTCTTAGTAACTGGATAGTGATACATAGACCTGTACCTGAAGATAATTATATGCACATATTCAATATGTGGATATGGTATGGATACTGGTACAAATTGAGCTCTAAAGGCAGGATCACTACAAATTAGGCCATGAAGAAGTTATTATCAATCTCGAGTCCATCTTTATGAAGACAATGAATTATGTTTTTATATAACAAAATTGGCAAAAATAAATAACATTATTAAGACATAAGAATTTCCCCAAAATAAGTACAATGGAAGGTGGGTTGACAGGACTTAATTGTCTACCCCCTTGTATTGGGAAAGACGTGAAGATATTTATTACATATTTAAGACATAAGAAGTTACAATAGCCTAGTGGTTGGGTAAATGTAATTTGAGTTAAAAGACCCGAGTTTGTTCCCCAGGAGGTGGCCGTACCCTTGGTTTTTTTCGAAACAAATACTATTTTTATCGTTGTCGATGAATGGACGGCGACGGGCTCACCACCGGTCACGGTATGCCAAATTAAACTGGTGAAAGAAAAATTATCTAGACCTCTAGAAAAATGTATAATTTTAACAGTGGAAGAGCCACGCATCAGCTTTTTGTTGCATGAATGAGCCGGCTCGACCGGGGAAGTACCACGACCTCACAGAATACCGGCTTGAAGTAATCTAATAAAAGTCTAACAAACTTCTGCGTTTCGTTTCGTGAGTGCAGGTAACCGGAGGCTCACACCTTTCTCAAAAGCCGGCAACGCATCTGCTATGCCTCTGGTATTGCGGGTGTTCATGGGCGGCGGAAATCACTTACCATCACGTGAGCCACCCGCTCGTTTGCCTCCCTTTTTTATAAAAAAAAATGAGTGAAGATAAAACATATCTAACTAAATGTTACAAAACTACCTAAAGAACAGTTTGAGCTTCATCTCGCGAACAAAAACGCCAACAGGTTAAATGCTCGTCTATCTTGTGCAACTAGAAAATTCCTTCGAGCAATTCGTGGCGTTTGTAAACTTATGTAGTTTAACTACCCGATAGCCTATTTGGTAGTGAACTTGCCTTCGAAGGTAAGGGTTGCGGGTTCGAATCCCGCTAGTGTTACACGCACAATGGGATATAGCGTAAAGATATAAAAAGCTCGGAAACAGTGAGTAAGCTAATGGAAAATGGAAGTTGTCACGGTACACGTTAAATTGCAAATACTACTGCGATATGCTCGATTGGCACAGTCCTTTAAAAAAAACAAGTTTTAAAAGACAACTTTAAATTAAAAAGAATATTTTTTTAAAATTTCTACTGACACGGGCGGGATTCGAACCTGTGACCTTTGCCGTGCCGTTGCAACGCTCTTACCTCCGAGCTACCGTGCCAACACGCATCTGTTGAAATTTTAAATCTTTATTTATGCCTGTTTATAGGTATCTGCGCCATTCTTTTGCAGACGGTATTAAAACACGGCGCAAGTTCGAATCCCGTCCGTGTAGACTGATATTTTAGAAACATTTTTTCTCTTTAATTTAATAAAAAAAAGTTCCGCATATCATATGCTTTACAAATAAATAAATACATACATATTTAGGGACAACATCACATACATTGCTCCGATACCAAAGAAGTACCTAAAGCACTTGTGGTAGTCTGAAACAACAAAGGCACCACTATTATCCAGACCCGAGAAAATGCAGAAAAAGTGGTTTGGAATCAAACCCGGGAGCTCAGAGATACGACACATTAAAAATCGGTGTCTACGCCAACCGTCCACGAAGGTCAAATCTAAAATAACATAACATCAACAACAGTCAATAACAGTTACAAGTTCAAAGTATCTACATAACAATAAATTAACATCGTAGGTAAAAATGTTCTGCTCTCCGATGAGTCCTAACTGCAAAAGTAAATTTAAATAACGAATAATACTGTCACGAAAGCAGAGTGTGTTAGTTAGGTGGTCGGAATTTCGAGTCAAGAGACCAGAGTTCGATCCTCAAGTGGCCGTACCAATGGGTTTTTCTAAAAACCTACGTACAAATTATATCGTTGGCTTGGACATAAAGACGGCGACGGGCTCATCACCTGTCTCGTTGTCCCGAAAATATCTTCTGTGGAAGGTGAGTGGAAGGGACTTAAATGTCTAGACTAGAACTCTGTCTACCCCTCTTTTGGGAATTGCCTGAAGATATTTTTATTTTATTTTAATAATATTGTGAAAAATTTTAAATATTTGATTGATTGTGAAATTTAATATGTTATTATAAAACATTAGTTTTGAGTTATAAATTTTCCTTTAATTAATAAGAAATATTTTTTTATGTTATCAATATTTTTAGAAAGTAGAAGAGTATGTATGATTTTAGTACACCGAGCCTACAAAGTCAGCTTACAGTTAGTTGGTAGTATATATTATGTACTTCGTCTCTACAAAAAAGTTCACGTAATTTTATGATACTAAACGCCCTTACTTAATGATAGTACATGGAGTCGACTCTGCTTTGCGGTCATCGGACATGACATCTGAGGAAACCAGAACCAGAACCTGACGGCAAATCAAAAGATCGGTAACATCCGTCGTTTTAACAATTTTCGTAGATTAAAAAATATAAATATCTTCACGCATGTCCCCAATACTGCTGTAGACAGAGGTTTACACAAAAAGTCCTTTCGTACGAAAGGTGGGTACTTTCACAGACGCCTAGTTGGGACAACGTGACATGTTGGGAGCCTTTCACCACTGTGGATTAAATGTCAAAATACGAAACGAAAGCTTGATATGTCATGATTCTAATTTTTTATAAGTAGAGAGGCCTAGCTCCTCCTGAAAAACTACCCTGGATATGCCAATACCCTAAGATTATTAATTACTATTACGATGGAGATATTACATAATAATACCCATTACTCTGAAAATGTATTAAAGATGACAATAAAAAGCTTTGGTGTAGAAAACAACCCACAAACTAATGTGGCACAGTTAAATTTATTTCTTTTTCAGTCACATACAACAGTTTTGTTTAGACTCATAAAATTATTACATTTTCTTTAAGTAGTTAAATAAATGGTATTGCTGCAAAACCTAAAAATATACTTCAAAGACTGAACTAAATTGAAGACTGAAAAAATTAAATGAAAGCTCAAATTGAACTTTAATATTTTTACCCCAAATTTATATTTGAATCAAATCTTGCATGCTTGACAAGCAAGTCTCAAAAAATAAAACTAAGATTAATGTACATTTTATGATCATTTAATTTATACATGAATGTAAAAAGATCTTATTTTTGAATTATTGCTCCAGAGTTCATTAATGTCCAAGTACATATTTCACAATGAAAATTACAACGTAAAATATTTTATGTAAATTACAATGGTTTTGTATTCAATCAAGAATCATTCAAGAATATACCAGAGAACAATTTCTTATTATGCCTTAATTATTCCGTTAGTATAGCTATATGGTTACATATGAAGGGTTAATTATCAACCCTGTTTTTACTCAGGATTATTGATAGTGAATATTTGTACCTTTGCTTGTTTAGATTCAGATATTTTAGTAAATTCAGAATGTGTCGAGAAAATTGCGATTTGTACAAAAAAAAAGATAATATTTTTTACAAAATTGCTACTGATTACGAAAATCAATTATGGTATTATACCAGATCACAAGCTAACATAAAAACACAAAGTCAGTCAAGTTGCACATATTACACCAATTAATTGCCATTGCCAATCATAATTTTGTTTACTGTACTCATGATGTTTTGTAAGTCTGTGGAAAGAGTATAAATTTTTATCAATTGTTCTTGGAGTTGAAAAAAAGTTCGATTGCTAAGCAGCATTTTCAACTTCCATTGGCTCTTCAGTGCCTGCTTTCTTTTTCTTCTTTTTGTTGGATTTTGCAGATGAGTTCAGAAGTGACTGGAATATATGAAAATGTATAAATATAATCTATAAGTTCTTCAAGAATTTGAAGGCAATTTCACGAATTATAAAATCACAACAATCATAAAAACTTTCATGAGAAGAAAAAAAAAATGTTGTAATTGTTCAAACCGAATTGTTAAATAGAACAAAACAGCTCAAAAAAATTACATATGCTTTACCCTGTGCTTGTTCAAAAAGGACAATGTAATAAATCCATTTTGAAAGATAACAGGGATGATTAGTCACAATTTTAAAGTACTATATTGATTTATATTTACAAAATATCATTTTACTATAGACATATATAATAAATGTGTTATAGTTAGTAAAATAAATTTTTTTATCAATACTTACATTAAGTTCAGGATCTTTAATAGAACGATCACTCTTGCATACACTCTTATCAAAAGGCAGACCAGTGATTCGGTGTGTGCCACTTGGCAATAGTAAGGCTGTAAACTTAAATTGTGCAACTAATTCCCCGGGACGCTCATATAGAACCTACAAAGTGAAATTTACATTAGTTAAAAAAAATTAATACATTAGCTCTTATAATCACATAAGTTGATCACATCAAATCAATTTAGACTTTTTAAGCCAGATTTATTTTGGACTTACACAGTTTTATTGTGTCTTATCACCATTTCAATTGTTTAAAGCTCACACATGTCATAGTGAAGGTTTAAAGTAATTTGAGTGATTCATATGGGTTACAAACTAGTGTGTCTTGGCTATGGTTTGCCTTAAGTTATTTTTGTTTGGAAAATTAAGTAACCTCTTTGTTCTAATTTGTATATGTATTAAAAAAATATATAAAATACCTGGAAAGGCTCTATTAGCTTATGATTCACACACTCAACAACCCCAAGTCTTGCACTTGTCTCCTTATCAAAGCTCCGTAAGTTGAATGGCATTGAACCATGCTTGTTGCGAATCTTTAAAAAAATAATTTCAGTTTAATCATAACATTTTGAAATGTGTAATGAAGTATAAATTATATAAAACATTTAAAATATACTAAATTGTAACTAAGTTTTTTTTATCTTCATGCACAGTCCCTGAGGGGGTAGCCAGAGCACAGGTCGCCAAGTGTCATTGTGACACTTACTAATTTTACATACTACCTTACTACTAACCTTACATACTAATTATTGATTTAAAATATACTTTTATTTATACTTTTTTTAGTTTTTACATTCGTTTCTGCTAGAATGAATTACATTTCATACAAAAAACACCAGATTCAAGGCACTATATTTAAATCTTGTGAGGTCATAACATATCTTTATTTTTTTTAAATTGTTTGCAGATGTCGACAGGATTTACTATGTGCAAACTTAGGAAGGCTCATGCCTATCAATAGGCGAAGCCAGTGGGCTTGATGATTTATTTATTTATTATTATACACAAAACAGACTAAGACAATTACATGATAAGATTAAAACTCTAAGGTATTGAACAGTCCTTGTCCAAACTATGTGTATACAGATTTAAAACAAGGACACGGTGTTTTCTTTCTTACACTTAAATATAAGTAATGAAAAAAAAATTAGAAAATTTACACAAAGATATAATAAAACAAAAATCACAAATACAGAAATCACTAAGCATTTACAAGAGGGCTTTCCAAACACTTGACTTATATATGTTCAAATTCGAAATAAATACATCTATATTTGTATTGCTAATAGTAATTTCGTTATATTTCCTACACATTTGAACCAATGGATTATAATATGAGGTGTTGTTATTATAAACATTTAATAGAAATGTCTTGGAACTTCTACCTCGATGCATGGTACTTATATCTATCTGGGAGAGTAAGAATGGACAATCCACAATTGAATGTAGTAATTTGTATAAATATACCAGCAATGCAAACTCTCGCCTCATTTTTAGTGACATAACTTGAAAGTATGTGCACCTATCAGAGTATTCTGCTAATGTACGTGTTAAATAAAAGCGCCAACATAGAACTTTAAAAATGATGATATGATGAATGAATATGATATGCAAAAATCTAATAATAATAAAAAATTTGGTGGAAATTATTTAATGCCTAATTTATCTCTCATCATTCAATACCTGTAGGGTGTAGAGGGGCAGTATCTGTCATCAAATCTTTTATTTTTGCCACATTCCTGAGTGAGTCACAATAGCATGTTATTTTATACTTGGTATATAAAATAAATAGTTATTTTATATACTAAGTATAAAATAAACCAAAATCTGTTAAATAAAATCAGGTTTCAGATCATTACATAGTCCAGAGTAAAGCGAAGCTTATATGCGGTATTGTAGATTGTAATCTATATAGATCCAGATCCATGCAGTAGTTCATACATAATTTGAGTGGTCAACATTCACCCAGCCACTTGCATTTGTGATAGTAGCAGAATAAAATTGTTTAACATTCCACTTAGGGTACATGGTGGATATTCTGAATATAATTACCTCTCTGTAAAACATCCTTGAAGCTTTCATTTTAAGTTGATACACTTCATCAGTTTTCTTGTATATTGTACATCTGGTATCCATTTCTCGTCCCTACAACAATGATGGTGGTAAATTAGTATGTTTCAATTAAAACAAAAAATTGCATATCCTATAAAAGCAATTATTTAATCTAATGTAAGTATACAATAAACTGAAATATCATTACAGATATCACTTCAGTTAAGAGTTTATACTGTTACTATTCCCTGAGTACTGCCAGAGGTGTATTTATAACTAAATCTGGAAAGAATTCAGGGCATGAGAGAAAGGAAATATTTAAAGAAAAAGAATTTTAAAAAGTGAATCATGTGTTTCTATTTATTTTATAAGCATTTATAATAAATAATAAATATAAGAGTAAATAGATGAAATGTAATTTTCCTCAATTAATTTCCACTGAATAAAACTGATAAAATGAATTTCATAATGCAAGGTTGCAAAATACTGCATTACATCAGTCACATTATTATTATCTGTTATAATATAACAAAAAAATACATTAATCAATTGATTTTTTAGTTTTATTTGTTTAAATTATATTCAGAATTTATGAAACAGACCAGACAATACAGCTCATATCAAAAAGTTTAAAAAAAAAAAACTGTATTCAGGTCTAATAGGTCTTTTACACATAAAAGGAATGAAGAATGTTTGACCATAATTCTATAAATTACTTACCACACCTTCTCCAGTAGAAACAAGCACATCCATTGCATATACCTCATAAGTTTCTAGAGTTGCTTTCTCATGCTCTTTGCGTTGTGCTTCAGATGGGTTCTGAATTATACTCTTCTCACCATCAATGCGGAATTGTTTCAACTGATGTGAAAGCATACCTTCAACAGGCTTGCATCCATACTCTGCACTTATCTTCTGTACAGCATCAGTTATTGCATAATTCTAGAAAAAATATTAATGAAATGTAACACATGAAAAATAATCTCAAGCTTGCAAATCATATATTTGCAGAACATTATGGCTTTTGAAAGAAAGAAAGAAATATTTATTTTGGTACATAAAACAACATCTTCAACTACAAACAAAGATATTACTTAAGACTTAGCAAATATGACGCTGCATTATGACTCGAAAGAGGTGCACACTCAGCATATGGCATGGAAAACCACAGTCACTGATTTTCAGTGTGGCCCATTTCAATATTACTGGGTAGTTCAGTCAAGCAGCTAAGGTGCTAGTTAAATAACAATATTTATTAAAATATTATTATATATTATATAAATTTATTAAGCAATTACACTGATTATTATAAATTGCCTTTAACTTTAACAGTAACTAAATGTCTTTTCCCATGTCATACATAACTTGAAACTTGATAATGACGACACTTAAACGAGTATTTTTAAATTAGAAGTAATAGTAACATAAAATCATTAGATATAAACATATTAGCATAACAAACATTAAATGGAGTCTTACAAATTTTTCCACAATAAAATTAAATGAGCATGAAAAAGGTCTTCATACTATTCATTAGTCTTAGTAAATCAATAAATACCATCATGGAAACTAAAGAAAATTAGACCTATAAACTATAACATTTTAAAATTCAACAAATTGAAACTAAATAAGATACTTGTTGTTGATGTTCTGAACATATTCTCTATTTTCCATTATTGAATATATAATAATTACAGGAAGTGTATATATGAATGCAGCAAATCCATTATAAATTTTATCATGGGATTAACAACTACTAACTTTTGTTATTTTTATTTGAATATCATATACCCTTCATTGGGTATTATGTAGATAAATTACATAAGAGTTAGCATATATATGTTTAATAATGAAACAAAGCAGCCCACCATATAGAATGCCTATACCAATTGAAAAGTATCAAAATTAGTTGCTCCTGGACTGTAAAAACTACATGAAATAGCTTTATTACAGAAAGGAAATATAACTCCTATACATAAAAATATATTTAAAGATCTTTTTTAATAAAAAAAAGGATTTAATAATAACTATAATGTGGTATCAACCTACTCTTCTCAGATATCCCAAACAATAACACTAGTTTAAAAGCTTCAGAGTAAGTTCAGTTAAAGGGCTATAAAACATTACACCATAATCCTAGGAATTTGCAATGTATTTATAATAATCTTTAAAGTTTTTTGCAGGTTTCCATGCAATGCAGCTTCAGTTTAGGTGTTATTTGCACCCTAAACACATAAAAACCTATTCTTGGTATATATTACAAGATATTAGGGAAATGTGGTTGAAGACTTAAAAATTGTGATTGTCTACAGTGTATGAAAAATGTATTGTTGCTTAACAAAATGTTTAAAAAATGTAATGTAAACATACTTCATTTCCTGGCCGCAATAACCTCAAGGCGGCTTCACTAGCAAGATATGCTGCAAGAAGTACATCTGCAGCACGCCCAGTGACTTCTCCTCCACCGACCACCACAGTGTGGGCAACAACAGCAATGAAGCCATCTATGTGAGCACCCAAATCTCTAAAAGATTGAAAATATGTGAAGGTTTATAAGTAATTCTTTAAAAAAAAATAAACACTTACAATAAACATAGACTTTTAAAGATTATACTTAAACATTATAATTTAGATTCTGAGACAAAAGAAGCTATTCAAATAATATCAAGCCAGTTTTATATCATATCGGTCAATATATTTACACAAAAGAAGTACAAGTAAGTACAAGTAAGTAGTTAGATACAATGCAGAAAATAGGTGTCTCTTAAGTAAGATTTGCCATAATCACCACACTTGCCCTAATAGGTTTACAGACACCTCACAGTTTACATGCTGCAGCCTCTCCTATTTACTTAATTTTACGAGAACACAAATTTCATCCCCATCCATCTATCAGTAACAGTACACCTTACCTTACCTTAGCTTCATCTTACGACTTACAGGAGGGGAGCTGGTAAATGTACACTCTGGTATCACATCCAACTATTTGAAACTCAATGGAGGTTTCTAATCTTCAAGGAGGTTGAGGGCAAAGGCACTCAGATATTAAATGATATTGTAATGTTAAACATTCAATATTTATATTCAATAATATTCATAAAATTATATATAAATAAGTAGCTTAGAATAAAGGAATTATTGTTAGTTAAATGTAATGTTAGAATGTCACTCACATTTTCGCAAGATCACCTTGTTTTAATATATAATCGCTTTCACTAGGAATAGGAGAAAAATGACATATACAATTGTTTACAGACACACATGTCGAGAACGCTATTCCTTTCTTAGAATCTTTCTTTTTGAATACCTTGGATGTCTCTTCTAATATTAGCTTATCTCCAAATTCACAAATTTCACGTGCTGATGCTTCTGGTACACATTTCGCTAATACTTGTTCAAGGACGCCTGGAAAACGAGAGGATGAATATATTGAAACAAAAACATATTTATAATAATAAGTTAACAAGATAACTAAAAATTAGCTATACTTTATAACAGTATCTTAAAAGCGTTACAAGTATTGTCCGCATGGCGATGACACGCGTCCAACGAATTTGAAATCATAAAGAACAATTTAAAGTAAAAAGAGTAGGCATTCTTTTAAGTTTATGGGAAATTTAAATTAACTCACGGTTGACAATTTGACCCGCTAATTTGTACTTGGTTACAACCAAGTCTTCAGCAATCGTTTTCTCTATTTCTTTGTCGTCAGCCATTTCTCTAAACCGTAGTTTGGTTAGAAAAGTGCCAAAGAGTGCTTGTTTCTGGTTGGCTGAATAGTTTCATAGGCATCACGTGATCATTACGTCATTATCTCAGATAAAATAAGTCGAAAACAATTGTAATCTGGTAATGAAAATGTAATAAATAAAATATGGTAATGAAAATGTAATAAAAAATGCTTAATTTCTCCATTTTATAAACATAAACAAAATTATAAAATAGGCCGTCCGAAAAGTCTAAAAGAAAACATATGTCATAGGTCCCAGCTTTTCCATAACTAAAGTCCTTGGATATTTTTCTTGTACGTTAAAACTTAAATGTAATAAAAAGAGATGTTTCTTAATATGTGTGTTTGTGTGTGTGTCTTTGTTTGTGTTTTATTTGTGTGTATATTATTATTCATGAAATTTAGGGGGTAAACTAAGGGGTACACCTTGGATGCCTACATTTTGCAGTTTCCGGACAAGAGTTGGAGATAACATTGTATGGAATGCCTTTTTCAGGCCAAGGAAAACAGCCAGACATTTATTATCTTTATCAATTTGATCAGTAATAAAAATATAAGAGCCAATACTGCGTCCTTCTGAGACAAACCGTGTCTAAAACCAAATTGTGAATTACAGATAATTTTGAATCTTTAACAATATAAGGAAATGTATATGTTTCCACTCAGGCCTTACTGCCTTCAGATACCAAAAATAATTACTAACCTATGTAAAAATTATTTTGTTGACGGCTCGTTATAGTTTTTACCTACGCCGCATACGTGTGTTTAAGAACATAGATAGTAACCAATTATCAAGAACTACATTCGTAGTTTTAATATTTAGAAACATGTAAATTTCATCTGACGTTAAAAGGTACGCCTGTGGTGTGTGTATTTGTGAATATCTGTGTATGTATGCGCCCGAGTATATATGCCAGTCACAGCTGGTTATTTGAAACGGCCAAAATTGCTTACAATTCACTATTTTATTTGACTAAACCACACGTCAACTTTTTCTCTTAATTTTGAGAAAATATTGAGATAATTGACAATCTTATAGGTGCTCCTTCAATTATTTATGGTTATCTGTTCATGTATTCCAATTTTTTTTAATTCATTGTTGAACACTTTTATACAATTCACTTTATTTAATGATTTATTAACTATTGAGTATCAATACCCTGATGATGCCATAATGCGAAACCGGTCGGTTAGTTAATAAATCATTAAATAAAGTGAATTGTGTACAAGTGTTCAACAATGAATTTTAATGCAATGCAATTTCACCAAGTGACATCAATCGCAAGTAAAAGTGTTATATAAGTTGTAAGTATTATTATTAGTATTATTGTAAGTTGATTTGACACAGATTTTTAATATATACAATACATATTACTTGGACTCAAAAGATCTCGAACATGGAAGTTCTGCGATGCGTCAACCACTTTACAAAATAATGGCGATGTTTCACATCTGCCAGGCGTCCCGTGACGGCTCACATTTTTTTTTATACAGTCTTTCCTTAGAAATACATGTGTTGCGGTTGACATGTCTTTGTACACAAATACTTTTGACGTTCCATGTCGGGTAACAGGCGATGGTTGGATCGTGCGCATATGTCTTTGAAGCCGTGGTACAAAGTCAGAGTAGTTCGACACTGCAGCTTGCGGAGATTAGAAGATATCTCCAGGCAAAGGTAAAGGTTCTCCATAAACTAACTCTGCGGTCGACGCTGATAGGTCCTCCTTCCACGCGGTTCTGATTCCTAGAAGAACCAAGGGAAGTACCTCTATCCAGTTTTCATTAGCATAGCACATAATTGCGGCCTTCAACTGCCTGTTAAACCTTTCCACATGGGATTGTCCTTTGGGATCCTGTCATTTGGGACAATCGTCGAAAAATGTCCGAAACAAATTGTCGTCCTTGATCGGTCGTCAGCTTTTCTGGGCAACCGAATCTTGCAATCTATCCGGAAATGAATGCTCTGCTCATCGTCTCTGCCTGGGTATGATCTCTGGATCTCTGTCTGGGTATTACTTCTGGCCATCTGGTGTTAAACAGTACTGACAATCGTGAGATGACGGGAGCGGCCCAATTAGATCAACATGGACTTGTGAAAATCGCTGCGTTGGGACATCGAAATCGTGAACACGTGACTTAATGTGTCTAGTCACCTTAGCGCGCTGACAGTGAAGACATGTCTTCGTCCATTCACGGCAGTTTTTACGTACGTCAGGCCAAACATAACGTTACGTTATAAGTTTTGTGGTCGCTTTGGCCCCTGGATGGCTTAATCCGTGTATTGAGTCGAAGATCCGTCGACGGAACTCAGGTGTTATATATGGACGAGGAGTTGCAGATGATACGTCGCAATATATTTCTTGTCTACAACCAGGTATACTTATTTTCTTAAGCTCTAGAGACGTACCTTTTTGAAGACATGCCTGCAGTTCGACATCAGTTTTCTGCGAAGCTGCCAGAGCGTTGTTGTCGAGAGCGCTGATTGATTCGACTGGTCTGGATAACGTGTCAGCTACGATATTTTCTTGTCCAGCAATATAGCGCACATCTGTAGTAAGCTGGCTGATAATTAATAAAAGTGTAATATAAAGCAAGCATGCTGGACTGTACCAGCTTATGGATAATAAACCAAATAGAAAATGGAGCGATATTTTTTTCGTTCACAGAATCTAGTCACTTCAGTTTGTTTAAATCTTCTTCCGAATCGATTCTTATAGACGGCAAACGATCTGCCTTTCTTAGAAAAATCTTTCCATATGAGATCCAGCATCTGTTATAATTATTAGTCTTCGCAAACTCTTTCGCAAAGTGAAATAATCGCCTAGCTTTGGCAGTCAGAGCTTCGCAGACAAATATGGGCCGTGGTGCCCCGTCAATTTGTAGGTGTTTAGAAGAAAGTTTCATATCTAGGTTTTGTTTATTAAATGTTTTGACTAAGCGAATTAATGATTCCTTAATGGAGGTGGCATTCAACTTTGCGATTATGGGCGTATCCTCTTTAGACTTTGATTTTATACGGTAAATGTCGCAAATGTCGTTGACCTGAATTGGCTGATTAAGGGTTGAGCCAACATGTTTCACTAATTCAAAAAGAACCTGTTTATTTTCGGATTGCATCTTCGGGACATTTCTAAGTTCGATGGTGGAGGCAAGACCAGAGCGTTCCATAAGTTCTATCTTATTTTCGAGAAGTGTTATTCTAGCCTTACATCCTTCATTCTCCTTATGTAGACTTTGCATTTTTTCTTAGAACATCATCATATTTAGCTGATAAAAATTCAATAGATTGCTGAATTGCTGAGTTCTGTTCACCGATTTTTTTAGTGTGTCACTAAATGTTTGAAATTTGAAGTCTTGTTGTACCTCTGTATATCGGCAATCATTTGTTTCATCTCTTGCATCACAGAGTTATCTGATAAATTATCCTCAAATTTTCTTTTAATTCGCCGTGTATATTTAATATTCGAAAGCTGCCCATTATCGTTTTCCATGCTAGTCGTGTTTAGTGCAGAGTCAGATAGATACCGCGTAGGAGAATTGTCAGTTGTAATGCATTGAGGTCTACTAGGAGGAGTCCTCTGAAGCGACATTACACAGAATGTAAAATTATAGGCCTAAATGAATAGCCGACAGCACTGCAGTGTTGATGTATAGGTGTGTATTGATATATATCCAATAGATGATCCTAAGAAAGATGCGTGAAATGACAATCGTACGATCGTATTGGCTAACAATTAACTATAAACGTCTAAACACAGTAAAATATCTTTGTAATTCTTTAATTATCATCAGCTTTCTCTCTCTAACACAGAGTTTCGCTTCCTTAATCTTGAGTGCTCCTAGTATTGTACGCAAAAGAAATGAATGTCACTACTTACTCGTGCTCTTTTTTGCATTAATGTTGTTATCCTCAGCTAGTAGTGGGCGGAGTCGTAGTTAACGTATTTTTTGACTAGTAATATTGTGGCGCAGCAATAATATGTTTCTTCTTGTCTTCTTTGCCCTTGTGCTTATAAATATTTCTTTATTCAACTTCTTACGTATAAAAGCAATATTGATTCACACATGACCTCTTCAACTTTATGCACTCCTATTTTTGTTGAGTAAATAATATTTCACAAACTTTATTAAAGTATAAAATTTAAAATGATACAGAAAACACGTCAATACTATACGACATCCGAGGGGGGAGAGTAATTCCCATCCTAAAGTCCGGTTAAGATCCCACCTCAGAATCCAATTACCATCCGATTGCATTAGCTTTAACAGCTTCAAAAATAGTAGAACATCTTATTAAGAATCGTTTGGAGTGGTTCCTAGAAAGTAGGTGTATTCTACCTAACAGTCAGTTTGGTTTTAGAAAAGGCTTTAGTACAATAGACAGTCTTAGTATTATAGTTTCCGAAATTAGACTTGCCTATTCTAAAAACGAGTTCCTGGTTGGTATATTCTTAGATGTTAACTCAGCCTATGATAATGTTAATCTTCCACTTCTCAGGCAGAAAATGCTTCAGCTGAGCATTCCTGCGAGGATTATCAATTACGTTTCAAATACCTTTTGAAATAGGCGCATTCTTGTGAGTTCTAATGGAACTTATACTTCTGAGAGATACACTTGAAAAGGTCTCCCACAGGGATCCGTTTTGAGCCCACTGCTATATAACATCTACACTCACGATCTTGACAGAGCGGTAACCGGTTTCTCTAAGATACTGCAATATGCGGACGACATTGCCTTATATGTTACTGACCACTGCTTAACAGATGCAACCGCCTGCCTCTCATCAGCAATTACTCATCTAAATGATTGGATGATAGAACATAGTCTCTCGTTATCCCCTTTAAAAAGTAAGACCGTAGTATTTTCAAGATGAAGATTTACTCCAGAAGTCTCCATCCCTATCGGAGATACCTTTATTCCTAATGAAAATCAAGTAAAATTTCTCGGCGTTATTCTAGATTCTAAAATGTCCGGAGTAGCTCACTTTTCCTACATAGCATCTAAATCTGAAAAAAACCTTCATTCGCTCTTTATCAGGCGCCTGGTGGGGTTCCCATCCTTACACCCAAAAACTTTTGTACAATGCTTTAGTAAGAAGTCACTTTGATTATTTTCTGTTGGAACCCTGCAATAAAAACGCTCTCAAATACTGAGATAAAGTACAAAGTAATCAAAGTGCCTTCGTGTTATAACTGGAGGCATGAAATCCACTCCTATCAACGCTCTACAGGTAGAATGTGTTGAGGAACCACTATCTCTTCGCAGACAATACTTCTCTGATAGGTTTCTGATTAAAACAATTTATCGCCTAAACCATCCACTCTTACAATTACTTCATTCTCT